>JAQZBX010025923.1:0-29249 GCA_029593785.1 Cabassous unicinctus | reverse complement strand
TCAGGAAACTCAAGCGATTTTCCTTTTGCCTGAAGAGTCCACCATAAGCAGGAAAGCTGAGGCAGCTGCTGGAAAGAGAGATCCTGAAATCAACAGGCTCCCAGGTCTTCATGCAGGAGGCAAGGGCAGCACCTGGTGCCCTGGACAAGGCTTGCTGGTGGAGAAATCTAACAGATTGACAATAAGAAAGGAGGGAATTGTCCTCACACTAAAGTGGAAAGAAAATGCTTTTAAAAATGTAATGAAAGCAAATTAACCCCACTAGAATGTAAAAAGAACTATAAAGCAGTATTGGCACAATAATAAGATTTGTTGAACAAGATAAAATAGCCACAAAGATAATCACATGTAGATGTAATATTTTACTATAAGATACAGTCATCCATTCAAATCAGGAAATAATTGAATTTTCCATAAATTGTCCTGTGGGAATTGGTTCATTCTATGGTAACAAATACTGTTGAATTCCTCCCTTACCACTCACAAATACATTTTAATTGGAACAGAGATTTAGATGTAAAAAAACAAAAAAGCCACAGAAACGCATGAGAATTTAATGTTGATTGCATATGAAGTGTAGTGAGAGAAGACTCTCTAAGCTTGACATCAAAACAGAGCCCATAAATTTAGATTTAGATTTAACTAAAAGTAACCTTTCCACTTCTAGTCTCAAAAAAAGTCAAAAATAAATAAATTACAAAGGGAAATATTTTTAACATATATTAGTAAGACTAATTAGTAAGTAAGACTTCTTAACAACTGCTAAGAAAAACATTGATATTCCAATAGAATAATGGGCAAAGAGCATGAAGAAGTCATTGACAATGAAGAAAAATAAACAACCAAAACTCAACCCCTCTCAGTACCTCTATGCTTCCCCTGCCTTGCTGTTATTCTTTCTCCTTCTCTCTAGTATATTTGTATTTATATTTTGTAAAAACGATCATATATGCAATCTATAAAGTATATATATTTGCTTTTTGTTTATTATTATTATCATTGGAATAATGAATTGCTCTAAGAATGGCTGAAATGATGAATGCAAAAATATGTGATTACACCAAATACCATTGATTGTACACTTTGGATGGATTTATGCTTTATTAATATGTATTAAAAAATCTGTTTGTTAAGAAAAAAAAGAAAAAGAATTGACCAACAAACTTATGAATTAATGTTCATCCTCATTAGAGATATGACCCTGCAAGTTAAATTAATGACTCCTTATTTTTTGAACCACAGTGCTTGGGTTGAAATTTCTATCATAAACTGTGAACCTTAGGAAAATTACTTAAGTGTAAGTCAATCTCTCATCTGTTAAGGTCAGTAGTACTTACTGAATAGGGCTTCTGAGAGGATTAACTAGCAGAGAATAAAAACCCATATCCATTATTAATTTTATAGTCACTGTTGTATAAAGTAATTCCAGGTGTACCAAAGACACAAATAATAAATAATAAAATAAAATAAATAATAAAACATTAAAAGAAAATAAGATGGCTTTTTTTATGTGTAACCTGGATTGTGTGCATGAAGTAAGTAAGGCATGAAACCCAAAAGCCACAGCAAATGATTAATTAAACTGGTTAAAATATGAATACCTCAGAAAAGAAAAAAATTGTCAATTTTCAAATAGGAATAATATGAGTGACACATATGGTGATAAAATATTTCTTAAAAATGGAAAGAGTGAAAAATGCATCAACCCTATAGAACTAATAAAAAATAATGTTAACTATAGAGTGAGGGAGAAAAGAGGAAGGGAAAAATTAGGTTGGAAGCTAGAATTTCTGAATGCACTTCATTTTATACTTTTGGATTTGGGACTATGTAAATGATTTGTGTATACAAAACAAGTATAATTAAAAAGAAAAAATAATATATGTAAGAGTAAAATACACACTGAAATAAATGAACCTGAGTATTCTTGAAATGTGGCATAAGCATACAGACAAATTATTTCAAATGGCTTTTTAAAAAAATAGTATTTTCATTGTACTCCCTAAGCCAAGATAAAAAGAGAAATAGCAAGAGAAGAAAGGGAAGCAAAGGGAAGGAAGAAAGAGGAAAATAATCTTAAATTGATTTCTCTGGGTCTAAAGTTGTTAATGGTATTTACAGTATGGCATGTATTTATACTTTTACAGACTTATATATATTTGTGTTAATACTATTAGGAACCAAGATTTTCGGTGTAAGGGTAAAGAAATACAAATAGAAAAAGAGAAAATTTTAAGTAAAAACACTCTGATCTTTAATTTCAATCTCTTTTCTCTCAGATATACTTCCTAGCTGTCCACTAAATAAGAAGCAATAACCATCCAAAAGTTTTGTGCACTAAAAAGTAATTTCAAAGTAACTCGGGCTTGATTGAGAAATGACTTAATCCTGGTCTGGGGCAGGATATGTACAAGTTAAGACTATGACATCTGGTCATATCTGAAAGCAAGGAAGTCATCAGATAACTGAGCTCACGTAGAGAGAGAGAAGCCAACTTGCAGTGGCTTTCACCATCCATAAATGGGACAATTCAATCACAAAAGAAAAACACCTATAAAAAAGTGAAAGACGGTAAATATTTTGCTCATCGATGTTCACTCTTATATACACTCAAAAAAAGTCACACACTAAGCCATCTCAGCTAAAATAGTGGTTCAAACTTCCTTGAAAAATCATGTCATATTTTTCTCCAAACAACAGTAAAGGATAGCTTTTAATTCTGAAAATTAAGATTATGAATTGAAAAAAAGCAAAGGAGAATGAATCAAAGGAATTTTTTTTCCACATTTTGTTTTATCCACAATAGAGTATACCACCACCACACTATCTACAGGTATAACTGTAGTCATTGTTAATGTTTACCAAACTTTGTGATCTTTGGGCAAATTGATATATAAAATGTTCACACTACTGCGTAAAGATGTGGGATTGTATCATTTGTTATTATTTACAGTAAAGATACTTTTCTTCCAATCCATATGATAGCCATACATCGCTACCCACAATTCTTAGAAAATATAGTAAAAAAGGCACAACGCAGAGATTGAGAAAGTAGTCAAGGGAAGGTGTTCGGGATTGCTCCCAAGGAGAAGTTAACATTGGATCATTTTAATATAGGTGTTTGATGTGGTCTCTGGGATCAGCTAGTGCCTTTATACCAGAACATGATATAAGATCTTATTGTGAAGGACTTTGGTTCTGAAGAAAACCATTCCCTACTCCAAAATGCTTCTACAGAGCAGGAATTGCCACTATCTTTAGTTTTGATTTGTGCTCCCTCTTAGTCTCCATCCTAATTACTCACTGGCCATGTCAAGCCCAAGTATTTTTCTTGTGTTTTTGGCTTGAGTTCGTAAGTTGATTTATCTCCTTTCTTGCCTGTTTATCATTTCTGTCTCCAGAGTCAAACTTTTCCTATTCACTCTGATATTTCTTGCTTGCTTTTCATATGAAGATGCTAAATGAGATTATCCCATAATCAACTCTCCTGTACATGAAGACCTATGACGATAAAGTCCTCAAACTTCAAACACTCCAATGGGCTTCCATTTCACTTAGAATATACTGCAGTCTCCTTTCCATAGCTTCAAGGGCCCAAAGTGACTAGCCTCTGTGAGCTTGCCCCTGTCTACCTTGCTGACCTCATTTCACTCTACTCTTGTCCTTGCTTTCATGGGCTATAGCCACAGGCCTTTTATTCTACTTTGTTCTACTTTAGGAGAGTTGCAGGGTCTACGCCTTACTTTCCAGTTGCCTAGACAATATCATTTTCCTTCCATTAAGCACTCATTACACAACAGGGTCAACAGAGGAGGGATTAATAATTCACTGTGCTAAAATGCACCCTTGGTAGTCTTTCTGCGGACTAAGAATACCTATGAATGAACAAAGGCTTCCAAATACTGTTGTAGACAGGTAGACTACAAATATTTTTGCTGCAAAATATTTTTTTAAATGTATACTGTTTTTCACATATTAGGTTGGTATATCAAACTTAGTCTTAATTTAAAAGATACAAAGAATGCAATTCCTAGTGTACAGTAAATACTGATATTTTAAAATAAAAGCATTCCATCACTCTTTTAAACATAACCAATGGAATAAAAAATACCATAGCGATTTGATAGTTATCATCCACTTAATGCATAAATAAGCTCTTCCTCAACAGTAAGAATTTTTTGTATTGTTCATTTTGGTCATTCCATTTTCACAATAGATTTTAACCTAATGTAATATGTTTTTATATTCCAAATGCCATATATATTATTTTTCTTTGTTAACATGTACTAGCTAGAACCTCTGTACAATTTTAAATAGTAGGAATGATAGTAAATATCCTGGCCTTATTATATGAAAAGCTTTATTGAAGTATAATTTACATAGCAGATAATTCACCCATTTAAAATATACAAGTCAAAGATTTTTAGCGAATTTATACAACTTTGCAAACAAACGCAATATTTTAAATAAATTTATGCAAACATCATCACAATCCACTTTCAGAATATTTACATAACCACAAAAGTTCCACGTTCTGTTTGCAGTTAGTCCCTACTTTCCTGCCCAGTCCTAGGCAACTACTAATCTGATTTATTTCACTGGAATTGCCTTATCTAGACATTTCATATACATGGATGGATGGATATATTGGAATCACACAATATGTAATATTTGTGTCTGTCTCCTTTAATTTACCATAATATTTTTGAGGTCCTTCCATGTTGTAGCCTATTTCAATAGTTTGTTGCTTTTGTTAGCTGAATAATATTCCATTACATGGACATATCACATTCTTTTTATCCATTCACTAGTTGAAGGATTTGCGGTTGTTTCTAGTTTTGAGTGATTATAATAATGCTGTTATGAAGATTTGAGTACAGGTCTTGGCATGGACATATATGTTTCCATTTTGCTTGGTTAGATAGGCAGAATTCTAAGGTGGCCCTCACAGTCCCACCCCAGTATCCACATTTTGTTTGATACCCTCCCTTTGAGTGTCCATGGGAACTATAACTTGCTACTAATCAGTAGAATACGGCAAAGGTGATCGAATGGCACACCCGTGACCAAATGACATTATATGATCAAGGTGAAGGAAGAGTTGAAGATGTAAATAAGTATCCCTAAGCAGACGATTTCAAGTTAATCAAAAGGAAGATTATCTTAAGTGGGCCACTAAGTTTGTGGGAAATTGTCTTGCAAATATAGGTAACTAATACACTTGGGTATATAAATAAGAGTGGACTTATATCATGAATGTAGGAGCCCGTAAACTATGTTCACATACATGGGTAAATGAGAATTGAAGGACTTTTGCTATACAAATGTCTTCAAATTCTTTGCCTTAGTTATATATCAAAAATTAATATGAAGATTTATCAACCAAACATTTTTTAATTACCTATGTTTTCACAAATTGATTAGATATTCCCTTAATTTTATTGAAAGCAAAGCATTGGAATCCATCTGATTTGTTGGAGGTCATCACCTAGTCCTTAGAGTAATTACTCTCAATACTAGCCAGTATTTTGAATTGTCCCATTTTTTGTTGCCTTAAAAGTGTTTTATACTCCTGGGTACTGTGTTAAAATTCCAGATGGGGGAAAAACGGTAGAAGATCAACTGTGAAAGGGAAGGTGAGAAAAGAGAACCCAGACAACAAATCCAAGTTTAAGATCTAAATCTAATGACCTTAAAAGGTACCTATTGGAAAGTTTTTAGATATCCCGAAAAAAGTTTTTGGATGTCCTACTTTTGAAGATCGCTGGTATGGAGGACAGTCAAGGAACTGGCCAGAGAAAGTCTGAGCCTGGGTGGGCTTTACTATTCTATGGGCAGGCAGGTAACATTGTGAGGGTGTTTGTCATAAGGATAATTGATCCAGATAATCAAGATTAGGAAGCTGTACAGAAGCTGGGGAGAATCTGTAGAGTTCCATCTCTACAACCTTTTTGTTTTATAATGAAAAGAGAGGTTATTGGGGGAACTAAATAAGGGCTAATTCAAATATAACAGTACTGTTATCAAGGGTTTGATTCTGAAGGAGACTATACCTAAGGAAAATTAGGTTTATATAAATTCAGACCTACATTAATAGGGAAGAGGGAGTTTTAAGTAGGGAGTGAAAAGATTTGGAGGTCTGATCTAATTCATTGTAACTTCTATGTATGTGTGATTTTATGAGAGCACGTGATACTTAGACACAAGCTTATCGTGTAAGGTAGGTTTAAAAAAACTGCATTTATTAAATGATGAATTTTCATCATCCATAGCCATGCACAAAAGCACTTGATTCTAAAGATCATATCATTATATCTATGTAGCTAGCTAGCTAGCTATCTAATTTATCAATTTTTCAAGCCCATTCCCGTAGATTGTATGCCGTCATGTACATTTCCTTAGAGAGGGGCATTATAAAGTGATATTATTTTTATTGTTTGATATTTTGGAAAACAAATAGATAATGTTTTGATATTTTTCTTTGGCTATGAAGAGTACTAATCCTGGTGACAGGATTTGGTAGAAAATAGTAATTTGTCAGTGAACGTTCACAAAGGTAATATTTGTCTTCTCCACAGGGAGAGGAACAATGTATAACGCTTCTTTTTATCCTCCTGTGTTTAAGAGGATACACTCTGGAGCCAGATTACCTGGGTCTTTCCCTGCTCTGCCATGTGCAAGCATGACTTGGACAAGTGACTGAGACCCTAATCCTTCAACTTGGTCATGTGTCAAAGGTGCTTGATGATAATAACAAAACACACCACTAGGATGTGTGAGTATTGAAGGAGTTAATATATGTTCTTTCTTCCATGAAATAAGGTTGATTACACCTACATTGCAAGATTTTTATTTTGAGCACATGAGATTCTGAATATAGGGAACATATTGGATATTATCTGACAGCCTATAGGAGATAAATGAAATCAAATACAATTTTGCCCATTCCCAACACCCTCAGCCTGAGCTTTTCACAATTACTGGAAACCTTTGTAAAATATATAACAAATCTAGTCTTCTCTGAATAGAAACCCAATTCAATAGGAAATGATGTCAAAACAGACATATGGGGGCACACTTACTGGCTCATTGGGGCAGTACTAGCTATCAAAATCCTTTTTCTAATTGCTCTGATACTGAGGTGTCAAGCTGAGAAGCACAGGAAATGCTGCCAGCTGAGGCTGAGGCCTAGCTAGGACTGCAGTCAGGACCCTGTGCTCCTGTTGCTCCATGCTAGGAAGGATGTGTTCACAGACATTCTAAGGAATGTGTGGGCTCATTATCTTGGCTCCAATAATACTGCAGGCTCCCAGTAATTGTTTCTCTGTGACCTTTATCTGAAAGACTAAAGAATCTTTATATACCTCATGATTGTAGTTCTTTGCCTGTAACAAACCTTGAACAAAAGTTTTTGTCAAGTAACAATCAGATGTTCAAAAGCCTCACTGGGTGTTTGTCAATAACTGTGCATGTAGGAAAATTTATATCTGGATATCTGCAGTGAAAGTATATGCTTCTTTTCTGCTGTTGAAATGAATATTTTCAGTTGCCTTTGATTTTATCTCTCCAAGTTCAACTATAAACCAAAGAATAGCATTTACCACAAAAATATAAAGACCAAGACTAAAATATTAACATCTTTTAGATTCCTCAAACAACTGAGAAGCCAGGAAACAAAGTCACATTCCTTGGGTCAAGAGCAGCCAAAATATCCTCTCTGCCAAGGAGAAGGTTAAGAAGATAGGGAACCTGAAACAGGAGGTGCCAGGCCAGGCTCAGGAGTAGGGAGCCTCCCACAGTGCTAGCAGAGGAAAGGAGGGTTCAGGGTCTTGCTTCTAGGCAACTTGTTTCTGAGGATGCTAATTGGTCAGCAGCACATGGAAGTTTTACCTACATCTATATGACAGCAAAAAATGCAGGCCACTTAATGAGGTAAAAATTATTTAGACCTCACTATCTTGTTAGCTCTTTGAAGTTTTAAGAATATTTTCCCTTTCATTTCATAAAGGCTATTTCATGGTTTTTTTGTTTTGTTTTCAAAAATGACTGCTTTGTTGATCTCAGTACAAGACTTAGCCCAACTGAACTGGCTGGCTATGACCTCAGCAGGTATGACCAGGTGAGAGCAATCACCGAGGATGTTCCATGGGGGAAGATGCTCATTATCTTGGCTCCACTAACATTGTAGTTGCCCATTTCTTAATATTCTGTGAATTTTATATTAAGGATTAAAGAACAGGAGACAGATTCTTCATGGCTGTAGTCGTTTGCTGCTAACAACCTTAAACATGGTTTTTGCTAAGTAATCCTCACATCAAATTTGATGTTTTCCCAATATAGCTCCTGTCAGTATTAGAAAACTTGATTACAGAAGCACTTTTACTAATTCTTCTAACACAGTCAACCAAGCTTTATGACAAAATAGATATTCTCCTATGATAAGAAAAGCTTGAGTTTTAATGACAGTCACACTTGGTTGGCTTCACCTGTTTTTACAAGATGCAATGCCTGCGTGATCATGGATGCTACATAGTCTCTCTGTGTCTTAGTTTCCATATTGGAAAAAGGAGATGATAATATCTGTGGCAGAAAAGTATGTAAAGCTCAGGAATTGGCACCTACTCAGCTCTCCGCCCATGTGAGCTCCTCCCTGTGCAGCCTGACAGGAAGCAGAGCAGCCTGTGGCCATCGCGGCCAGGGCTGAGGCCTTGTCTTTCTGAGCTTCAAGCGCCTCCTGGGAGGGAGACTCATCACAGGGTGCTCAGTCTCTCTCTGAGCTACACCCTCCTTACACAGGGCCCTTGCCACAAATAATAATGGCAAGTACCAATGTTTACTAAATTCTTAAATTCTGTACCTGTAAGATCCATAAAATTCTTCCAAACTCTATTAGGTAGGAGTTGTTATTACACCCCTTGATGGGAAAACTGAATCTCAGAGTCGTTGAACTGAGTAGATGTGTGTCCTGCAGGGGTACAAATATAGTAAAGAAAGGGGTGTAAAAGTGCAAAAGAAATGTTTTGGCAATGTATTGTAGTGATGGTAACACAACATTGTGAATGTATTCCACACCACTGAAATATATATCTGAATCTAGCTAAAAGGGCATATTTTAGGTGGCATGTATTTTGTTAGAACAAAACTTAAAAAACAAAGTAAACAACCATAGGACTATACAATGCAAACAAAGCCCCAACTTAAACTCTGGACTATAGTTAGTAGTAAAATATTCAAAGTAATTTTTCATCACTTATAACAAAGTAACATAGTGATGCAAAATGGTAAAATTGGGGAGTTATATGGGCACTCTGTATTTTCTGTATGATCTTTCTGTAAACCTACAACATCTCTAATTAAAATACAAAAAGGTGAAAGGTGTTCAATCCATTACAAATTACTCCACTGTTCACATTAAATCAATTAATGCTGCGTGGAGATGCATTCAAAATACCTCCAAAAACGCTTTGATTGACATTTGGCCTTTTCCACTACACCATCTGCCTCCTCTTTGAACCTTTTTTTTCTAAGCCAAGGCATGAATGGACACCTTCCTACCAGGCTCCACTGCCAAGTGCATGTCGCAGAGGATGTTTTGTTTCCCAACAGCTCTCAGGCTATTCAGTGAGGTCAGGTATGTATACAGGACCATATTACTTTCAGCAAACAGTCAAACCAGCTTCTCTCTAGTGTTTCTTTCAGTCACCGTGGTTGACCTGGAAGTGCTATGTACACTTTTCCTTCCTCCATTTGATAGTAATTCTGTCCTCTCCAGCATTTGGGTTGGGAGTGGGCAAGTGCAGAGCCAAAGGTGGAAATCAAGGGGCATATCTTAGTGCTCCTTCTTGATGCTTTAGGGTTGCTCAATAAATGCAGTTTTTGTTAAGCCTTTTTTTCCTTGTTCAAAAACTCCTTAGTTCTGCAAAGTCTGAAAAAAACATTGGATAATAAAATTCTCTTCTTGTTGGAGATCAACAATTACTCAGCAGGTTGTCTTTAAGTAAATACCACAAGAAATAACTTTATGTGGCCTTAGGAAATGTTGCAGGTAAAAAACCTATTCAGAAAAAAGAATGGCTAAATTCTCTATTTCTTCCCCAAAAGGTCTCCTTTAAATATTATTTTTTTCTTTTTTGTTCATTACTCTGGGATCAGGAACATAGATTTTGGAATCAGACACTTCTGAATTCAAATCCGAGGTTGGCTGCTGACTATCAAGTCATTTAACTTAACAAAGCTTGAAATTTTAACTGTGAAATATCTATAAAATTGAGATAATAGTAATAATTTTCTAACAGTAAAGTTAGTAAGATGAAATGACATGATGTATATAAAATAAAATACTTAATATATTTAGCATAGAAAGAGATTCAATAAAACCTGTTATGATCAGACGTTAATACAGGCTCCTATCAGATC
The DNA here is from genome assembly GCA_029593785.1 of Cabassous unicinctus. Classification (NCBI taxonomy): domain Eukaryota; kingdom Metazoa; phylum Chordata; class Mammalia; order Cingulata; family Chlamyphoridae; genus Cabassous; species Cabassous unicinctus. Next base: position 18,833 of record JAQZBX010025923.1, on the reverse strand, counting down.
AGCAGTTACATTAGGTTTATTTATTTGCATGTGGAATTGACTCCTTGAAAGAATGACCCTGTATTTAATGCTGTAACCAGAGATTAATTAATTCTTTTCTTGTCTTTGGCTAAGCAGAGAAAATAAGTCAAAGAAGACTCCCATCGTATGGACTTCAAATCCTAATTCAGCCACTTTCAGAAAATAAACTACGGTTCTTTGGTACTTATTTTGTAGCTTTACTTTACAATGAAAAAATAAAAGCAACAAGATTGTGCTATAAAAATAGTAATGATTAGCACCTGAAACTAGAGAAACGTACACAGAAAAAAACAAACTATCACCCTAATGTGCAGAAATGACCACTCCAAAACCTATGCCTATTCCACTGCTCCAGGCTGACTCCAGGCTGACTCTTTTGAACCCCTTCACAGGACAAAAAGTTAAAAGCACCCAAAATAAGACACAATAGTTTTAGAATTGTGATTTTCATAAGATGACTTCTAGGTGACAGGCAACACTTTTCTCACAGTATAAGAAAGTGTGGGGATTTGGCAATGGATAATGTATTGTAACAAAGTACTTATTGTGAAGATTTTCCTAGAAATTATTCAGGTTGAATGAGATAATATGATTTTGGTTCTGTTATTCAATATCATTATGGCTCATCCACCGCAGAAATGAAAGAAAACAGGATGAACCAAAAATCATCAGGACCCTTAGGGCATCTCATATATAAAAAAATCCCCCATCCATCAATGTGAGCCCCTCACTATTAATCAAAATAGTAATCTCAATTCAACAGACATTAACTGAGACCTTGCTATATTCAGTACTGAGCTTCTAACAAGACTCTTTCAATGCTTCTCCATTGAAATCAACCATTTAAGGAGCCATTTAATTAGCAAATATTCACTTAACACAGAGCTAGTTTGTCTCTGGTTGGTTTGCATTTGGCCACACCTATGCGTCCTTGTGAAGCTCCGCTTAGCCAAAGGAAGAGCAGCAGGAGTAAATTATTCAAAATATGGATTTGTTTCCCCTACCTCCATTGGAGTTGTTTCTTCCATGCTCAAGACAACCCCGGCTGCATGCAAGACAGAGTGCTATGGAGCCAGGGTTGAAAACGTAGGTTAAATTAATTTGTGGTGACTTCTCATGAGGGCTGCTTCCTATTCAGCTAATCATTTTTTATCCCCAATTAATCCACACTGTGGCAGGCTTGAAGCTATGCCCCAGATAGCCAAAGTTTTGTGTGTACCTGTACATACATGGGTGTTGGGTGTTATTTTGTCTGTTTTGTTTGGTTTTGTTTCTCAACACCTAACATTTACTGAGCTCTCACAACATGCCCAGCACTTGACAAAGCCCTTTATATGGGTCCCTCAGAACAACCCATGAGGTAACTGCAGGGACCCTGTTTAACAGAAGAGAAAATTGGGCTGGAGAGGCTACAGGCCTTTAGCCACACAACCAATAAGTGGCAGAGCCCAATTCATACCTCATTCTCTTTGATATGAGAGGCGTAGATCTTAACCCCTTTTCTACACCATAAATATAATATAATAACCAATGAGCTATTGAAGAATCATAAAGTACAAGAACTATATGAGCAGACAGGAGTAAGAACCACTCGTCACTCAACTCTGTATTAACCAGAGAAACTTTATTTTGATCTGTCTTATATATGTAAGATGATATTTAAAGGGATTCAGTCCCATAAACTGTTCTGAATCCATTACCTTGCCTAGGGGTAACAAGAATTCATAGGACATTGGGAGATTTATAACCATGACATTTTTAGTGGTGAATGGCAGCTCAGAATTTTAAAAAGGGCCCTACAATAGCAACCTCTGGCCTTGATAGTGCATATATATGACCTTTGTGATTTCTTCTGTGCACAGTGCCTGTCAATTCAAAGTATAACTTAATGTTGGTGATGGAGTCTTCAGTCAGGGAATGAACCACTCTACAAACTCCAATCCACAGTGATGTGTTCTTTGAAATTATTAGTAACAGTATTTTTACAAAATCAAATATTATCACTCTAGGGTGCACAGTCAAAACACATCATTGCAGGTGTCCTGCGTATGGTAGGTTATATTTTAACCTGTGGGAAAATTAATGGCAATAATCTAAGATCCATTTTTTTTAATCAGAGGAAATAAGTAAATCAGAACAAACTAACATGATGAGCATTGATAGTAAAAATGAAATCACAGAATAATGTAGTGTGCATATCTTGGCAGGGAGTAAAATGGAGTGTGAGGGGGAGGTTGACAAAGATGAATAAAACATGAGACTTCTAGAAAACCTGTTGGGGATAAAGGAGATTCCTGAAAAGATGAGGTTGATCATGTGTATGATCTAATGCAAAGCCTCCTCTCTGAGAAAATACAGAATTTGGCAAATGCATGGAGAGACGCACACATGAACCTGTTTCTAGCAAACTGTATAAAAATGCTTTGGTGGTAACTATGGTTTCTCAATTCAAAATTATGAATAAAGAACCAATGAATATTTATTGAATGAAATATCTCTAAGGTTCTGCTACTGTGCATATCCCAGCAGGCACAATAGTAGGTGGTCGAGTCTTGTTTTCTACATTGTGAATGGTGAGGGTAGAGGTAGACATTTCAGGTATCTTGTCCACCTCAAATTTGTTCTCCATGATGCATCAGGCATCAGCCCATTTTTACAGTGTTGTCAGATGAAATATATAGCAGGTCTTGCATGATTTGACCAGGTCTTTCTCAATATCAACGTATGGATATTGTAAAAATTATTATTACAGATACCACACATTCCAGGCAGGCTGTTTTTAAAAGCATTTTAGTACTAGAAGGATGAGTTTGCTTTAGAATACCTGCACAATATACACAAGCTGAAAGTTGAAAAAAAATTAGAGTAAATAAATGAAATACTTCAAATTTAAAATTGAAATGACAAAAATAGAGAATACCTTCTAAAAGAATTTGGAGACAGAAAGTGCTTGCTAACACCTAGGGAAACCATCATTAATGCAGGAAAAGTGACAGCATGTCTCAATGAATTCTGCTCCCATAGAAGGCTGCCTGGAACCTGTACTGAGAACAGTGTCAGATCATTGTAGCTTTGGAGGAGTCAACCAATCCCAACTTCCCATTGGTGAAGGTAAAATAAGGGCCTTTCCACACAACTTTCTTGCCTCCTCATCACCTGTTAGCACATCCAATCAATGTGAAGAGGATAATTCAACACCCTCCTCCATAGATCACACCACATAATACAGACAACTCCTGTAGAACTCTAAGATGACTCATCTATTAAACTACATTCTTTCAGCTCCTTCTATGTGCAAGGCATTGAGCTAAGTTTTTTTGTAAGATGCAAGGATATGACACCTGATCATGCAGAGCTGTCTAATGGGAAGATGGACATGACTTAATACCATCATCTTGGTCTTCTCTTTTCTCCCACTCCTACCACAGAGTGAATCATGAAAGCCATTTGTCAGTCTAGAATTGATGGATGGAACGGTGGGTAGTAGAGACTGTGTAGAGTGTCATTGGGCCCATGGGAAGTTTATCTTCAACCAGGTGGACAGAGTTTGGTTCATCAATCTGCTTACTTCTGTTCAGCTACTCCCACTTTCTGCAGAAGGGAGTCCTTCTGGCCACCTTCAGGAATCCCATACACCTTTCCAGTTTAAGTTTTCTTTTGTTGAAGGTTCAGGTTTCTGTCCTCTCCCTCTGTTGCCTGTATCTCTACTGAATCATACTTCTCCTCTCTAAAGCAGTTTACTCTTTCTGGAGTTCTGAGTTTCCTTTTGTCTGATTTATTTTCTCTAACTCATGGGAAATTTAACCTCTCCCAGAGTATTACTATGGATGGTTCTTCCCCAATCCACCTTTAAAGTTTTTGTTTTCCAGATTTCTGCTCACTTTACCTATACTTCTATAAAATTTTCCCCTCATTCTTGGGTTTAATTATGCCTGAGTTGTGAAGAGTGCATAGCATGTCCATCTCCAGCCTACACCTTTCTCCTGAGCTCCACACCTCCATATGCTGATGAAAATGGAACATCACAACCTGTCTGGCATAAGACCTCAAACTGAATTTTTAAACAGTCCAGATCCATCCCTTATTCCCCTCTTAAACATTGCTATCCACTTTGTCCAAGCCAGAAAGCTGCGTGTCAGCCACAATTCTCACTTCTAACTAATTCTCACATCCAAGTGCTTTGAATTGTGTCTCCTAACTATTTCTTGACAATACTGCTGCCTCCTTGTTACTCTCCCACTTCAGTATTTGTGTGTTGTTTGGACTAATGCATCACTGTTTCGGGCTATCTATAGGAAGTTCACGCTAGGCATCCTCATGCCTTTAATCTTGGCTCCTCTATCCCAACTTCCCCACAACCATAGGATTGATCTGATCAAGACACTTTCCTGCTTAAAGATCTTTTCTGCCATACTCTGCATCTGAGGATAAACTCCAGAGTTCTTAAGATATGAGGTTCTCCATGGTGTGGCCACTGCCTCACTGCCATTCTCGTCTTCAGCTTCTCTCAACCTAGAATTCTATGAACCTAGTCCTCTTGATTGATTTGCAGTTTCTGGACTTTGCATGTATATCCCACATTTCTAGTCTAACTCTTGCTCATCTTTTGGGGCTCAACTCAAGCATCATCTCCTCTAAGAAGTTTTTCCTTAACCCAGAAGTCAGGTTTAACTTCTAGTAGCATCTATTTGTGCTTCCCTCTCTCATAGCACCTACAGTCCACACACGGCCCATTTACACGCTCTTCTCTCTTACCAAACTCAAAGTTCCCAGGGGAGTGAAATCACAGCATATTATATTTGAATTCCCAGATATCTGTTGGATGAAAAGCTGAAGGAATGAGTAGATTATAACCATTGAATAGAAAAGGACTCCATGGGTGGATGCTGATAAGAACTAAATAAACATAATTGAGAGAGGAGGCTCTTCCTTAAAAGTAGAGTGCTGCTTAATAAATATAGAAAAAAATGATAAAGTTAGAAAATCACTATTTTGCAAACTATCGAATAAAACCCATTTAGTGAAGATCCAGTAGTAGGTAGGTTAGTGAAAAAGGGGATACTTACATACTCTTAAAATAATTCCCTACAAATTACTTATTGCCACGGGAATGACAATGAAAACACTTTGAAGCTTAGTATTCTTTTTTTGGGGGGAGCCCCGTTTATTGTTCTGCTCCAGTATATATACAGTTCAGCCACTTCGGGAAGCATGCTCAAGGACATGCTGTACATGTAGGGGCCCAGAAAGTTCCGAGCTGCACAAGAGATAATGGAGAAGAAGCAAGCTCTAACTAAGTAACAGTGTAAAGTAAGAATGCTCTCATTATTTTTCAGCAGGAACTGATAACAGCAGCTTTTTCTCTCAAGCAGCAGTGTTTTCTCGTGCAGCAAAGCAAAGCAGGTGTTAACTGTTTCAAGGATAATTTAACTAAAGCGTTCCCACAGCTCCCCCTGCTTTAAAAAATATATACAGAGAAGCAAGGGTGGTGCCAAGACAAGGTTGTAGCAGATCCGCAGAGTTTTAGGTTTAGCTGAATATCAGAATAAAATTGTAAAGAGAAAAATCTCCTTCCTTGGAAGGTATAGGGCAAGCTTGCCACCGCAACCCTCCTCTCTAATGCTTGCTGGTCCCTATGAGACTGTGCCTGGCTGTCTTAGGTTTTTCCTTCCCTGAGGAATCTTACCCGCCTTTGGCTATCCAGCCCTTTATCTTTTGGGAGTCAGGCAAAGCAGAATAGAAATCAAATGATTTTTCCCATTATTTCCACACTCAGCATACAAAACAAAGCTCTTTTTGCTGTATACATATGCAGGATCTGAAATTACAATTGATAAATGTAAGGCATCCACTATGCAGAATAACAGCACAAATATATGGTTTATAGAAAAATGGAGTAGGGAAATGTTTGAAAACGAGGAGCGGGGGTAGAAAGGGAATAGGAAATTAAAAATGTATAAGCCATAGAGTTCTGAAGCTTCTTTTTTCTGGAGACCCAGAGGCTAGGGGCAGGAATGAAGCTGTGGCCAAAGCGATGAATTTCTGTTCCATGCTGCAAGCTCGGGAGAGGGCACTGCAGATTAACTTGAGAATTGTTATTAAAATAATAAACAAAATTATTCCAACAAGAAAGATTAACCAAATTTTAACATTTAGGCCATGAAGCCAGCTAGAAGAAATTAACTATTGTAAATTATTATTGTTTGAAACATGTTTTGCTGAGCAAGAAGTTGTATTAGAGATAGTTGATGGTCCAGACGTTGCTGAAGAGCAAGCTCTCCTCCCTGAAGATGGGAGGAGAAAGCCCCTTGTAAGTAGGTTGTCATTTGTTCCCAGAAAAGCTGGGAACTGTTCCAAGGTAAAGGAGTAACACAAATTTTACATGTTCCCAGTAGCACTGCAAATCTTGTCTGGTAAGTAAGATTGGTTTTTTTCACCTATTCAAAGAATAGATGCTTCTAATGCATCAAGTTTGGTAAGAATATTATCAATATGTGTTTGTGTTAAAAGTTCATCAGAGACATTGGTCATAATTTGATTATCAACATGAACAGTTTGGACAGATTCTCTAAGGGCGACTGCCGCAGTGGTGGCAGTGGCAGCTATGATAATGGCTGAAATAATGAAAGTAATAAGTGTGCTAATGAATTTATTAGGTTTAATTGTTATATTTCAATCTTTTACATAGACTACCTTCTCCTAGGGTGGGACTATAACTGGTTTGACTAGGTATCATCCTTTATAGTGTTCATGATTAATGAACTTGATACTATGGATGTCAGCTTGTGAGCACTGTGTGAATTAAGCCCCAAGGAAGTGGCCAGCCTCCTCGGGAAGGAACACAACACTCCCTAGAATGCACTTTATCTGTTGTTATTTGTTATAAAACATCCCTGATGTGCTTACAGTTTAGTTCTTATTATTTATCCTGAAATAAGGGAAGTGCTGACTAGCAAGGCATAGGTTTGGCAATTAATATTTGGGACTGCTGCATACAGCAGTGGTGGGACCACTGCATACAGTAGTGGTGTTACTTACCTTGGTGGACCAACTGGCCTCTGGGCCATCGATGTCATGTAAAAGGATGATTTCATCCGGACCACGTTTCTTCACTAAGGTGCTCCTGGGGACCGTCACCAATTATAATTCTGGTGACAGTGGCCAACAGGATGAGGATTGCACATGAGAGGAGAGAATGAAGAAGAGTTCATTGAGATGGCTCTAATAAAGGTGAGGTTAGCAGGTTGAGAATTAAACTTTGGTTGACAGTGTCAGTAATACTGAGGTAAGATTTGAGGGCATAAGGTATGAGAAGTGGATGAAAATCATAAAGGGGGTAAATTAAAACAGAAACAAAATTGTATGATTAATGGGTAGCCAGTCAATGCCCTCTTTAAGGGGGTCTGATGGCAGGATCCAGTTTCCCCCAGTCCAGTAGTGATGTATGTTAGCTGAAGTTAATAGGATTTGTTTTAGTAAGAACCTGTGAAAAAATTGGTGCTATAACAGCCAAATATGCAAGGAACTTATTTTCAGGGAAGGGTGGCACCCCAGTGCAAGAAAGCACTTTGTTACCCTTTTGGCCTAATTGTTTAAGACTTTCCCAAGTTACTCCCTAAGTTCAGATAAAGTTATGGCATGATTGTGTCCAGGAGTTCCTTTGTTCCTCTATCGTCATCTTCTCCATCTGTGGTTGGATTTCTCCATGCCATGGTGAGGTTTCACCCTTTGTGCCGGGATCCACAATGGTCCTGTTGGCAATAAAGCACAGGCATACCGTCTTGCCCATGTTAGTAAATCTACTGGGCCATGCCATCCTGTATTGTTATCATCCCCTGTTAAGGGCTTGTAAAGATGACATGGCGCAATGGAAATGCCATTCAGCTGCTGTGAAACCACCAGCACCTCGATTTTAAAAATTTAAAGTATATTGAGCTATTTCTATATTGTCCTTTGGACTGGATAGTCCTTGGTCATTATGCCCCCTTTTTTGTTTAGAAGAACATATTTTAGAGTGGAATGACAGCGTTAGATGATGGCTTGCCCTGTTGGATTGTAAGGTGTTCCTGTAATATGTTTAATTTGCCATTGTAGAAAGAAAAGTGGTAGCCGTTTAGAGGTATATCCTGGTCCATTATCAGTTTTAATAGTTTTTGGACATCCCACATGATTAAATGCTATTAGCAGGTGGGAGATCACATAACATGATGATTCTCCTGTAAATGGGGTGGCCACTATGAAATGAGAGAGGTATCAATGGTAACATGGATGTACTTAAACCTGCCAAAATCAGGATAATGGGTGACATCTGTTTGCCATATTTAGTTTGCATTAAGGCCTTGCCGGTTAGCTCCAAATAGGCATGGTGATAATGTATGCTTTTGGCAATCAGGACAAGCACACACAATTTGCCTAGCTTGCTCTGAAGAGAGCCGAAATTGCTTTTGTAGAGCTTTAGCATTTTGATGGAAGGAGCTATGTGATAGCTGGGCTTGCTGAAAGGCTAAAGTGAGACTAACCAAGGTATCTGCTCTTTGATTTCCTTCAGTTAAAGGTCCGGGCAATCCAGAATGAGACCGAATGTGAGTGATGAACAGCGGATGCTGTCGTACTGAGATCAATTGCTGCAGACTTAAGAATAGACAAGGTCCAGGTTGCACTTCCCCGGGTGGCGGCACATAAGTCCGCCATGGATCGGAAAGTTGTGGGGGCGAAGCCGAGTGGCTCTGTTTTGATTGGGTATGATGGAACAAAACCCTCCAATAGGATTTCAGGGCACCAGCTGGAGTACCCTGCTGCCTGTTTCCCAGCAGAGGATTCCCATCTTAAAATCAAATTTAGATCTACATTGATTTGCCCAATGCTTTCCCTTATGGCACCGTGGACAGTCTTTTGTGGGCCGGGTGTCTTGTTAGGCTCGGCTCTTTTGTGAGCCTCCTGCATTATGAGGACAATCCTTAGCATAATGACCTGGTTCTCCACAAACAAAACATTTCTCTGAGGCAGCAAGAGCCATGGCTAAGGTTTGAGCTTTAAAGGTTTCAGTGCCTATATTTTGACAGGTTTTAACATAAACTCCCACTGGGGTGTTTTCTTTTCTCAAAGGGGCAATGACCCTCTGACAATTTTCACTGGCATTTTCATAAACTAATTGTAAAAGTAATGCTTCAGCGGCATCAGAATTATCAACTTGTTGTGATATGGCTGCCTGCAATTTATTAATAAAATCAACATATGGCTCTGTAGCCCCTTGCTGAATACTTGCAAAAGATTTTGGGTGCGAGAGGTGTCTGGCATTTTTGACCATGAGTATTGCACAGCTGAAAAAATTTGTTCAAAAGCTTGCTGATTATTCATATTAATTTGTTGTTGTAAATTAAGATGTGGACCTGATCCTGTTAGCATATCATTTCCTATTTTCACCCCATTTTGGAGATTATTCATAGACATGACAGTGCAACGCTCATTGTACTCCATGATCCATACATTGAATTGCACAGGGGTGACAATGGTACAGAGTAGCTGCTTCCAATCCCATAGTGTCATCATGTAACTAAGTCCGACATTTCCCAGTAATCCAGTGGTAAAAGGACTATGTAGTCCATTTTCCTTAAGGCTATGACATAATTCCCTATAGACTTCATATGGTAAAGGGTCATAGCGTCTTTGATTTTGCACTACTACCACAGGAAAATCCGCCATTTCAGCACCATGTTTTGAGGTATAACTGCGTGCTTGACTCTAGAAATTGTGCAGAAGGAGGAGGAAGCAGCTCCTCTGAGATATCTAGGCATCCCCCAGCTGCTGGAATAGGTGGCGGCGGTGGCGATGGTAAGGCAGGAGTGGGGGGTGGGGAGTGGGGTTCATTTCTGGTCCTCCAGAGGAAGGGGGAGGAGGTGGGGGAATGTCAGTAATCCCAGGAAAGGAGGTGGTAGAAGAAGAGTGGTACTACCCCCAGGAAGAGGAGGTGGGGGTGGTATGCTAGTCACTCTTGGTAAAAGAGGGGGTGGAGGCACAGTAGCACTGCTTATAAAGGGAGGAACTACAGCAATAACTGCAGCAGAGAGAGAATCCATTTCTTTCTTAGCATCTTCTACTTCATTTGAGAGCTTGGCAACCTCTTCTGTGAGCTGAGACACCTCTGCTTCCAGGTCCTGTTTTTCTGTGGCAATTTGCCATTGCCTCTGCTCTTTCTCTTTCTTTTCTCTACCCTGGCTATTGTTATTTATTACCAGTGGAGTGGCATTGGGAGGTACTTCTAAGGAAGCCGGGAGTAAACACCACTCTCGGTGCCAATAGGATCTGGCGGCGCGGATGGAGCATCCGCATCTATTTCCATTTTTGCTGATGGAATATGTAGCAGAGTTAATGCTGCATGAACAGTGCTCCAAGTTATAATAGCACTAAAAGATATTTTTTCGCCTTGTTCAAACGTGCATTTCAAATCTTGTCCTACTTTTTCCCATAATTCTAAATCTAAGGTTCCTTTCTCAGGAAAACAAGGGCAATACTTTTGAATTGTTCATAACAGGGAGCACTATTGACCTTTTTGGACTGTGCTTCTAAGAGTTGTTGTATTGTTTTTACAAAAGTATCCTGTTCTTTGGAAATTCTCGGTCCTATAAAGATTTAAAAACCCTTCACCGTCCTAGATACGTTGGCAACTATCCCCAGCGGATGTTGCAGTTCCCTTACCTTGGGACGAGTTTATCCACTCCCTAATGTGCGGATTCACGTCGCTGATCTGGATCACGACACGTTCTCCAATTGCCAGGGGGATGAAAATGAAAACACTTGAAGCTTAGTAGTTTTTTTTTGGGGGGGGGGTGGAGCCCCTTTTATTGTTCTGCTCCAGTACATATTCAGTCCAGCCACTTCGGGAGGCGTGCTCAAAGACATGCTGTATGTGTAGGTCCCCAGAAATTTCCGAGCTGCGCAGGAGATAATGGAGAAGCAGTGAGCTCTAACTAAGCAACAGTGTAAAGTAAGAACGCTCTCATTGTTTTTCAGCAGAAACTGATAACAGCAGCTTTTTCTCAAGCAGCAGTATTTTGCTTGTGCAGCAAAGCAAAGCAGGTGTTAACCGTTTCAAGTACAATTTAACTAAAATTGTACTTGAATAATAATAATAATTGTTATTGTAATAATAATAATAATAATTGTTCCCACAAATTATTACAAAAGGAAAAATAGTAACTGTATAAGGCAGAAAATACAGACAAAATAATCAAGTGAACAAAATCAAACAAATGGGGTAAAATGTTAAAAATTAGTGAATCTGGGTAAAGAATATACAGAAATCCTTTTAACTCTTCTGGTGACTTCTCTTTGAGTTTGAAATGGTTTCAAAACAAATGTTTAGAAATCATCAGAAATCCTTTAGGCGTCAAACATTTCACAGATAACATTTTTATCATTAAATAAAAGTTTTAAAGATCACTTTTGCCAAGAAAGAAATCTCTTTTTTGATTCATTGCCTTCTACTTCCTAAGCTCCAGTAAGAGAATAAGTTATCATCACACAGTAACAGGTCTTGTAGTAGCAATCACAGCACCGTGCCTCCTCCCCCACCTGGGAATGCTAATTGAAACTACAATTAATTGACTAAATATGTCATATACATAGGAAACAATTACACCTTATGACGTTGACTCTTCATCCTAAAAACATGGTATTTCAGCTTTCATTCAAGGGCTCCAATATCTCTTTCTATACGTTGCATACTTCTCTTTGCCTGGTTTCTGCACATTGCTTGATAAGGGTATTCTTTATATACAAATAATCTTATAATGAAATCATTTTTCCCATTTCATTTTCTAAGAGTTGTTTCAAATGTATAAAAAATTTAGAGACTTTCAATAGTTATAGACGCTATTAAAAGTTATAAACTCTGTTCTCCCTAAATGTTGCTCTAGTCAATCTTTTCATTGTTTGAGTATATTTCAAAAAAGAAAAAAGACACGACTTCCTGCAAAACTTATGTGATAACATACCTGTTTTTTGAGAGTCATCTCTTTCTCCTGCAGTTTCCTGCTTTCTCCCCCAAAATCTATGGGGTCACTAAGGTCCAGCATCTGTGTTTCAGTTCCCCTTCCACTTTGCTTCCTGAGTTTACTTAGGTGATAACAAAACACTAAAGTGATGGATGGAAAGATGCTACCTCTTAAAGGACATAAAGCAACAGATATGATTATACGTCACTGGTTACACAAAACAGAAAATGAGGCCATGTGCTCCTTCCCAGCAGAGATTTCCAAGTCTCCATAATGGTACCAGCTACATTGGGTGTCATTTAAATCATTTTAGCATTTCCTCTACCATGGTTACATGTTTGCAGCTGGAGAGGGCACTTGTTCAGCAAGCCCTCGCTCTGTGTTTTTCACCTAAAATCTAAAAGTCATTGTTCCTTAAAATGACTTTTATTTTATTAACTATTTTCAATAAGCTTTATTATTTTTCTTTGATTCCTAAATTTATTCCCCTCTGTTGGTTGCTAATGGAATGGTCATTTATTTAAGTTGAATAAATAACAAGGGGGACTATTCACATGGGTGGAAATATTCAATACGGTAAAGCTCTATGGAAGAAATGCTTTATGACTTTCTGGTTGAGATGGAACTAAATCAAGAATGCCAGCTGTCTTGGATTTTATTAAATATAACACTGGATATCTCAAGCTATGCATTAAGGATATAAAAGTGAATAAAAGGAAGAAGGATGGTAAAGGAAGAAGCAAAACTGTCCTTATTTGCAGACGCTATAATTATATTTACAAGAAAATCTATAAGAGTCAATTAAGTTACAATCAATTAGATTTGGGCAAGGTTGCCAGGTACACAGTTACACACATACAATCACAAAATTAAATTTTTCTATACCAGCCACAACTCATTAGAACATAAGATTTAAAATCACTACAAACTTATTTTCCTTATTAGTCATGAAGTCTCCCCCAAATAACAGATATCTCCCTGTTATGTCTCCTCTCTATCTTGATACATTTCTGGTCCTTAAACAAGGGCTCAGCTACCTATGGCAGCCCCAACCCTTTCTCTTCAATTCAAACGTGTGCTATTTCAATTCAAATTTTCTCTTTGATTCAAATATATACTATTCATTATCTGATTATTCACCCAAGTGTCTCAGTTTTAATTATTGAGAAAAAGTAATAATTTCAGAGCTTCACTTGACTTGTGACTTGACTGTGGCTATGTTACAGGATAGCCCTGGCAAGATATTTACTTGTTTTAAACAGAAGAGCTTTGGCTGTGGGCTGGGATAGATTCCCTCGAAAGAAGATATAAGTAGCATTTATTTACGACAAAGCTTCTTTAAAAATAAAGAAAATAAATAAATAAATAATTTTAAAAAGAAGAAGATATAAGTAGAAGACTATGTTTACATATCTTCCACAATCACTTTTTTTCTACATTTCCATTCATGCCAACAGTACCTTGTTTGGTTATCATGGGAAAACATCAGAGCTTCCAAATATACCAGCTTGAGGCCTTCATGAAATCCAAAGGACTCATTCAATGATTTCTTATACATCTGCATAATGAATAAGTATGTTCACAGCCATAATCTCTAGGTAATGCTTAGATAAATGATTCAGCACAACCAGCTTTCCAGTAAGGCTCTCCAAATAGCTCTCTTGTCAGACCAACCCCAGGTGACCTTATCTGTCCTAGGAAGCAGACTAAATGGGACACACCAGTCCCCAGGAGAGATGAAGGAGTATGCCATCAGCCAGGTGGCTCCGGTAAGACCTGGAGACTTTAGCTTGGTCTATAGGGGTATCGGGGGCAGACTGCCACTGTTCAGAGTGGGGTGGGATGGAAAGGTGGAGGTTAGATTTTGAGCTGGGGTTTTTCACTGTTCAGAGTAAAGCCACCAGGGCCAGGAAGTGAGGCGGTAAGAGCTGATGTCCTGTGCTGCAGGGCTGCTCTTGGCAGCCACAAGCAAACTTTTTAGTTAAGAACAGGGGAAGTCTGAATCGCTGTGCCTGTCCAGGCTGCACAATAATACACATCAGAATCACTTTTCTCCAGATTTCGAACCACAAATTTGCAGCTTCTCCCTGATTCTTCATAAGCATTATATTTTCCTTGACTGATTCCTGAGTCTACCCAAAAATTTGCCAAAGAAAAAGAGTAGTAGAGAATACATTTCGGGGCCTGCCCGTCTTGGTGTCAGTACCAGTGGATGTAGTTGAAGTTTTCTTTAACTATATCACAAGGAATTGTGACAAATTTCCCAGCCTGCTTGGTGACAGACATCTCTCTCCATTCCAAGTTGGAAGCTGTCTGACTGGCTGCATGGGAACATCAAAAATTAATAAGGAAGAGGTAATAATAATTCCTCAGTGTAGCCCCCTGTTGAAAAAAGAATCCCATAAGAATCTATGCAACACACTTACCAGGAGCCAGGAAAGCTAAAAGGAGGGTCTGAGCCCACAGCATGCCCTCCACTCATGGGCGTTAGAAGGAAAAGGAACTGGATGATAAGAGAAGAACTCCCTCTGAAAACTCAAGCCCTACCCCAAAAGAAATTCATCCCTAGAGCAAAGACAGACAGTTACAGCCAGTCTTCCTAACTAGAGACACAGGCAGGGAGAAGAAGCTGAGATTCTGTCTCAGAAGGCTATGAAGCTATTTACACAGAAGGGGTGGGAGCTGGGACAGGACTGGGGAAGAGCCCTTACCTCTGATTCCTCCCATTTCCTCTCCTGCAGGCTGGGAGCAGCCCTTTCCTCAAGACAGTAGCCTGGAGCCCTGAGAGCTCAGAAATGTAGAAGCAGATGGAGTCAGGCATCTTGGGTAGTAGAATTGTGGATAAGTAGAACACGCTTGCCTATTCCACTGGGCAGCAAGCAGTCCTGAATCAGGCTAAGTTCTCTTGGATTCTATTTCAATACTTGGTCTTGGCAGGAGAGGAAACTGCAGTATTGCTCTCAACCCCCTTCCTTGGACATCTGTAAGGATTTTTGAGGCAAACAGGAACAACACATGGAATAACCTTTGAATGTGATTTTTAAAATAATTTATGATCAATTATGTTGGTCTACATTTGAATTCAATAAGGTAAAGGAACATATGTGTTTATGGTGGATGAAGGGAGGGGCAAATCAAGTTATTGGAGGATTTCTGTTGATCCTCAAGTCAAAAATGTCCCCCAGTTATGCTTACCAAATATAATTTTTGTTTTTTGGGGTTTTTTTTTAAGAAAGATACTATTCGTTGTTCATCTGAAATTCAAATTTAACTGGGCATCCTGTATTTTATTTGATGACCCACTACTTCTGAAACATATTTGGATATGTGTTCAAAATGTTCATAATAAAATGTTGAAAAATTCCCCTTGGGTCACTGTTTTGTCTCTCTCAAGTAATTCATTTTCTGCTGTCAAAACTTACAGCAGAAAAATAGGAAAGGCAGGAAACTTGGGGGAATTTTCCTCTGGCCTGAGAGTCCTCATAATCAGGAAAGCTGAGGCAGCTGCTTGAGTGAGTGGCCCTGAAATCAAGAGGCTCCCAGGTCTTCATGCAGGAGGCAAGGGCAGCACCTGGTGCCCTGGACAAGGCTTGCTGGTGGAGAAATCTAACAGCTTGACAATAAGAAAGGCGGGGATTGTCCTCAGCATAAAATGGAAAGAAGGTGCTTTTAAAAATGTAATGAAACCAAATTAACCTCACTGAAATGTAAAAAGAACTCTAAAGCAGTACTGGCACAATAATATGAAGATTTTTTTAAAAGATAGAATATCCACAAATAGAATCACATGTAGATGTAATGGTTTACTGAATGATACACTCATCCATTCAAATCAGGAAATAATTGATTATTTAATAAATATTCCTGTGCAAATTGGCTCATTCTATGGTAACATATACTATTGAATTGTTCCCTTACCACTCACAAATACATTTTATTTACAATAGAGATTTAGTTTTTTTAAAAAAACCTACAGAAATGTATTAGAATTTATTGTTGATGATTGCATATAAGCTGTGGTGAGATAAGACTCTCTATGCAGACATCTAAAGCAGAGCCCTTAAGTTTAGATTTAGATTTAACCAAACGTAACTCTAAAACTTATAGTCACAAAAAAAAAGCCAAAAATTAATAAACTGCAAACAGAAAATATTTTTAATATATTTTTCAAAAGAGTTAATAGCCTCAAAATAGTATATAGGACTTCTTATCAACCACTAAGAAAAACATTAACACTCCAATAGAACAATGGGTAAGAAGCATGAAAAGGTCATAGACAAAAGAAGAAAAATAAACAAACAACCAAAACTCATCACCTCTCAATCTCTCTATGCTTCCCCTGCTGTATATAAGTGCTATTCTTTTTCCTTCTCTCTAAGCATATTTGTATTTATATTTTATAAAAACAGTCTTATATATGCAATACATAAAGTATATATATTTGTTTGTTTTTATTCATTATTACTATTATTGCAATAATGAAAGTGCTCTAAGAAATGACTGAAGTGATGAATGTACAAATATGTGATTACACCAACTATAATTGATTGTACACTTTGGATGGATTCATGCAAAGTTTTTAGCATAGGATAGGGGAAGTCTGAATCGCTGTGCCTGTCCCAGGCCGCACAATAATACACACAAGTATCACTTTCCTCCAGATTTCGGACTAGTAATTTACAGCTTCTCCCTGTACCTTCATAAGCATGATATTTCTCTTGATTGATTCCTGAGTCTACCCAAAATTTTATGGAAGATAAAGAGTAGTAGAGAATACGTTTGGGGGCCTCCCCCTCTTGGTGTCGGTACCAGTGTATGTAGTTGATGTTTTCTTTAACTATATCACAAGAGATTGTGGCAGTTGCCCCAGCCTGCTTGGTGACAGTCCTCTCTCTCCATTCCAGGTTGGAAGCTGTCTGACTGGCTGCAATGGGAACACCAAAATGTAATAAGGAAGAGGTAATAGTAATTCCTGAATATAGCCTCCCATTAAAAAAAACAAAACAAAAAACCCATACACATGTATGAAACACACTTAGCAGGAGCCAGGAAAGCTAAAAGGAGGGTCTGAGCCCACAGCATGCCTTCCTCTCAAGCCTTAGGAGGAAAAGGAACCAGGTGATAAGGAAAGATCTCCCTCTGAAAACTCATTTCCTACCCCAGAAGAAACTCATCCCTGGATCAAAAGGCACCAGTTAGAGCCAGTCTTCCTAATTGCTGTCACCAGGAAGAAGCTGAGACTCTGCCTCAGAAGGCTATGAAGCTGTTTACATAGAAGGGGTGGGAGCTGGGACAGGACTGGGGAGGAGCCCTTACCTCTGATCCCACCCATTTCCTCTTCTGCAGGCTTTGAGCAGTCCTGGCCTCAAGACAGAAGCCTGGATCCCTGACAGCTCAGAAATGTAGAAGCAGATGGAGTCAGACCTCTTAGTTAGTAGAACTGTGGATGAATAGAACACGCTTGCCTGTTCCCTTGTGCAGCAAGCAGTCCTGAATCAGGCTAACTTCCCTTGGATTCTCTTTCAATACCTGGTCTTAGCAGGAGAGGGACCTGCATTATTGCTCTCAGCGCTCATCTTTTTATTATCTGTAAGTAATTTTTGTTGCAAACACTAACTAATAGCATATGGAATAACCTTTGAATTTGCTTTTTAAAATAAATTGTGATCGATTATGTTGGTCTACATTTGACTCTTCAATAAGGTAAAGGAAGGTATGTGTTTTAGGGGATGAAGGGAGGTGCAAATCAAGTTATTAGAAGATTTCTATTGATCCTCGAGTCAAAAATGTCCCCCAGGTAGGGTTGCTGGATATAATTTTTTTTAAGTAAAAGATTTTTGGTGTTTATCTGAAATTCAAATTTAACTGGGCATCCTATATTTTATTTGATATCTCACCACTTTTTAAGCATATTTGGATATGTATTTAAAATATTTATAATAAAATGTTGTAAAATTCCCCTTGGGTCACTGTTTTGTCTCTCTCAGGTAATTCATTTTCTCCTGTCCCAACTTACAGCACGCAAATGAGAAAGGCAGGAAACTCGGGGGATTTTCCTTTCTCTATTCCACTTAGAATACACTTCAGTCTCCTTTCCATGGCTTCAAAGTCCCCATGTGACTGCCGCCTGTGAACTGGCCCCCGTGTACTTTGCTGACCTCATCTCACAATACTCTTTTCTTTGCTCTCTTGGTCTTCAGCCACTAGCCTTTTATTCTGTTTTACAAACAAGACAAATTTGTTCTACCTTAGGACAGCTCCAGGGTCCCAGAGAGTTATCATTTTCATTCCATTAAACATTCCTTACACAGCAGGGCCAACAGAGAAGGGAAATATACAAGGAATAGGTGGGCAAGGAAGTAAGCCAGTACAAATTACTGGGTCCCAGAGTCTAGATAGTATCCCAGTGCCCAATACAAGCCCTTGACAAATATTTTTAGCTGGTCCACCTTTGATGATAGGTTTGAAAACATTTTTTCACTATGCTAAAACCCAAACATGGCAGACTCTTTGTAGACTAAGAATATCTATGAATGACCAAAGACTTCCAAATATTGTGTAAACAGGTAGACTACAAATATTTTTGCTTGAAAAAATATTTTTTTAAATGTGTACTATCACAGGTTAGATTGGTATTTCAAACTCAGTTTTAATTTAAAAGACACAAAGAATGCAATTCTTACTGCATAGTAAATGTTGATATTTTAAAATAAGAGCATTTCATCACTCTTTTAAACATAACCAATGGAATCTAAATACCATAGTGATTTGATAGTTATCATCCATTTAAAGCATAAATTAGCTCTTCCTCAATATTAA
>JAQZBX010025922.1:0-29243 GCA_029593785.1 Cabassous unicinctus | reverse complement strand
AGAAAGTATATCTACATATGTAATAATAATAGCAATTACAATAATAATGAGGAGGGCAAGAATTGCCAACATTTATTGAATGCTAAGTGGCAGGCACTGAGTGCTAGAAGCTTTTCAGACATCTCATGTATCCTCACAATCATCCGATCAGTTAGGCCTAAACGCCATTTCACAGATAAGACAACTGAGGCTCCTATAAGGTAAATGATGTTGCCAAGTCTGCAGAGCTATGGAACGACTGAGCAGGCATTCAGACCCACAGCTGTTTGACTTCAGAGAGTTTCCTCTTACTATTGGCTCTATAGGAGGTTTCTGGCCCCCAGGGCCCTCAGGAACTCCTGGGTTCCTCAAGAATCCTCCTAGGAGACAGGTGGATCTGCAGAAGAGAACAGTAGGAGCGCGACACCCAGGGTGGTCCTGGACTCTTGCATTCAGGGGCCCAAGGAGAGAGGACCAGGAGGTCTGTGTCTCCATGACAGCCCCGCTCAGTAAGATGGCAACATGGAGTGGCAGTTGGAGCTGCTCTTCCAGTGGAGCGTGCCCCACGTGGTGTCTTTTAGGGATCTGAGTTAGCAAGTCGAAAGCAGCAAAGAGGAAGAGAAACTCCTAAGCAGCCCATGGAGACTGGCTTGGATGGTGGGTCTCTGTCGAGCTCAATTTGAGGACAGTGACCTTGCCCAACAGGTGCAACACAAGGAAGAGTGTTTCCTTCCCCGGAGTGGCACTCACACCCTTGGTGGTGAGAGGCAGGAGGCAGACCAAAGACCAGCCCTTCCCTCGCCCCAGCTCTGGCTGGAAATGTAGGAGTGCTCCCTGCATTCAGGGCCTCTTCACAATGTGATACTTACTCAATATAAAAACTGTTTCTTCCACAATTGTTAATAAACTCTAATGACTTGTCCACTGATTTTTTGTGAAGGATTTGGTAGTCAAAATTCTCTGCAGGTACCACTAGAACACGGACCTAAAAGAAACCCATCAGAACACCTTTGAGCTTCCAATAACAGGGCATACATAAGGATAATCCTTATAGACTTTCTCTTCACTAAGATCAACATTTTCTATTGCTGAGCCTGCAACTGTATGAAATGGAATTTATGAAGCCAGTGTTAAGTGCTCAGTCCGTGTTCTTATAGAAGATAAAATGAGGGACAGGACAGGGCCCTGAGAACTCCTGCTCAGAGAGGCAGTGGTCCTGAGGGCTGGGGCACAGAGTCCTGGGCGTAAGTTAGGATGGCCCAGGGCTCCGTGAGATCATGCCTGGGATGCCCCTGGCTCTCCAGGGATGGCTGTTTGGTATTTTTTAAGTAAGCAAATAGAGGAGGCAGGACCGAATGGGGAACCTAACACCATGACTTGCCCTTGAAGTTTACATCATACCTGGCACTTCATCTCAAATCATTGTAGCCCTAGATCTTTAAAAATACTGTTTGGTTCTCTGTACCTGCATAAATCAGACTATGCCAGTAACAAATGCTATAGGAAATCTCAAGCATCCTCATCAACTGCTCACCAATGCACAGCTTTGGTTTACTGCTCTCCTGTTTTTCAATTTGATAAGCATTTGCCAAATAGCATGTGCCAAGTAGAATCCTAAGCACTGGGGATACAAAATAAATGAATGAAGGTCCCTGTCCCCTAGGAAGAGACATCCTCAGAGAGAGAAGGAGTTGTGAACACAGTGCTGGAGGGCCACAAAGCAGGGCTGGAGCAATGTTTCCTGGCTCTCTGGAAGGCTCTACAGAGAGCCTGGGTCAAGGGGTCAGCATGATTTCTCTATTAAGAATTGGGCATGAAATTCTAGACAAAGGGACAGGATGAGAGAGCCTAGTGGCAGGAGAGGAAATGGTACATTGGGGGCTTGAGATGGATTAGAATGGACAGAGTGAGTTGAGGGAGAGGGAGGCATGGAAGAGAGGAAGGATGGGAGAGAATGAGAGATGAATTAGGAGGAGGTCATGAGGGCCCTGAAGGCAGAGCAAAGCATGTGTACTGTGTCTGTAAGTAACAAGAGCCAGAGATGGCGGTCTAGTAAAATGGGATGATCAGATCTTGAGAAGGGCAGGATGCCAGCAGTGAGGGGGATGGACTGGAAGGAGGATAGGACAGAAGGAGGGAGACCATGGCAGGAGGTCCCAGACCAGTCCAAGGGGAGAAAGGGATGATCCAACCAGAGCAACGGCCTAGAACCGAACAGAGCTGTTCAAAAGCCATGGCACCCGGTGACTGCGGGATCAGAGCAGGTGGAAAAGGGGGATGTCACTGGCAACTCGGGTCAAGGGTGGACCAGGATCCCATCAAGGCCCTGGGCTATGCAGGAAACAGGTTAGGTTTGAGGGACTTGCGAGATACATGGCTATGAAGCTGTATAGCAGATGGTCACATAGTGGGCCTGGAGTCCAGGGCAGGTTAGAGATGAATTTACAGATGTGGATGTCACTTTCACTGAGGAAAGGAATCAGTGGAGTAGATGATGTTATCCAAAGAGAAATGATAGAAACAAGTGACTCAGTGTCGAACCTGAGGGACTGCCGACATATAGGGAGGGACAAGGGGAGAAGAAGCACTAGAAGCGGCACTAGAGAAAGTGGAAGAACACCTAGAAGAAGCAGAGCTATAGCAGTCAAAAGAAAGTTCCGGAAGAGAGGAGTTTAAATTCTTCACAGAGAGATAAGTCAGGGGAGGAGTGAAGAGATGTTTGCTTGCCAGAGTTTCTTTCAGGGTAGGGTTGTTTTTTCCCTTTTTCTTCCTCTTCACTTCACTATGATTCCCATTTCACTTGATTTTAATTGTCACAAGCTTTTTAAAAATATACATATAAGATAACTGTAAAATTTAAACAGTTTTCTATAAATATGACTTCAACTCCTTGTGGGAATTATTTCCACAAACCAAATAAACACAGAGAACTGCCGTCCGAGGCAGTCACATGAAAAGCAAGCTAAGGAACCAGTGGAACGCACCAACACTAAGGACTTCCCTTCCGGAACCTTCACAGTCACGGCAACCTCAGGCTCGGAGATGTCGAGCTCGGCCTGGCCTTCAGTGAGCACTTGATCCTGGCAGCCAAGCGCGTGGGGACAAAAAGAGGCCTGGAAGGAACCTGGACAGGAGAAGAGTCCCGTCACACTCCCGCAAGGACCATGACGAGAGGCGGCCACCGGGCGGGGCCACTCACCACAACTCACCTGACCACGGCCGCCCTCCTTCCACGGACACCTGCGCAGGGAACGTCGGGTGCACCGGCTGATAAAAATGGATGACGAGGACGTATCGGCCTAGGTGTGCTACATGTCCTCTCAGGGTCACTTGGTTCTAAGAGAAAAAGAGGAAAAAAAGAAAAAACCCTCAAGCTAAAGAGCTACGAATAATCAGAATCACAGAACATTCAGAGGTTAAAAAACGAAATGACACAAGACAGAGACAACAAAAGATTACCATCACCTTTCAAGCAACTTGCTGAAGGTCATACACTAATTTGATAACAAAACCAGGACCAGACGTCTACTGTCTTGATTTCAATTCATTTCCCCCTACTATTCTAAGCTGCCTTTCCCATATGGGATCCTATTAAGTTTTATCTCTCAGATCCTGTTAATTTCCCAACTAGAGGTCACGTGATGGCATGACTCATCTCTAGGGTTACAAGGACTTAATAATATCAGAACAAATTTTAAGTATATTTCCATAATACAGAACAAAAAAAGTCCTGAGATTTTGTGGTTTACAGTAAAAGTGCATTACCTTGTTATACTTCATCTTCATGCTCTAGATCAAAAAGTATTTATTGAGAATTTCCTGCCTGTAAGGCCTGTGCTAGGTGTTGTGTCATTCACTATAACGGCTATTCACAATTCAAGTTGGGAAGATAACAAATGAACTCAACCAAGTAAAACGGCAGCAGCCCATGAAAATACGAGGTATCAGAAGGTGGGTCCTAAAAAGTTTCCACATGACTGTGTGAACAGAGGTCCAGGAAAGAAAGATAGCATCAGGCCAGGTGGTCACAGCCACGATGAAGAGCCCGCCTGAACTTCTGGGGTTTTTCCATATTGAGAGTCGTGGTTCTCTAACTTTAGGGAATGAGAATCACCAGGTTCCTGGACCCCAGGCCCAGAGGTTCTGGTTCAGAGGGTCTGGGGTGGGTGTGAGAACATGTATTTCTGGCAAGCTCCCAGCTAATGGACGCTGCTGCTTGGGGGCCACACGTGGGAACCACTGGTTTGGAAACAGCACACACTGGTGGCGGGGGGGGCCTACCTGCGGTGCCTTCAGGGTGACGCCTGTAACAGCATTAGCGGGTGAAGGGTCCTGGGGCAGGAGAAGGGAAGGCCCACCACTTGAGGCATCCAAAATCAATGCTGTTGGAGGAGTTTCGTGGGTCAGGGAGAC
The DNA here is from genome assembly GCA_029593785.1 of Cabassous unicinctus. Taxonomy (NCBI): domain Eukaryota; kingdom Metazoa; phylum Chordata; class Mammalia; order Cingulata; family Chlamyphoridae; genus Cabassous; species Cabassous unicinctus. The sequence goes on along the minus strand of JAQZBX010025922.1, from coordinate 24,851 downwards.
ACAGGTGGCACTTAAAATAGAATATTTAAAAATCTTATTTTAAAAATTAACCAAAACACTGCAGTCAGTGAAGTAGAGATGGTCTTTGAGCAAAGGACTGTGTGAGCATCCAAAGGACCCAGTCCTGGGGAAGCCACAGGACTTTGGAGATTTTTATATAATGATACTCAGCATGGTGGTTTGGCTAAGAGTATTCTAGCTCACCTGCTCAGTGTAAGTAGTTAAAACAGAAAGAAAATCTTAATTTTGAAGCACAGTAAGCTAGATAGAACTTACTGAAACTTCCCTTTCCAGAACCAACACTAACTGTTAAAATGAGATAAATGCAATGAAAACATTACTATTTACCTCTAAACATAAATGTTGACATAAAACTACATAAAAACAAAGAGAACAAATATACATCATTTCTCTTAGGCACAGCCAGATTTGCATTGCCTTTGTGGTTTCCATAGCCCTAAATATGCACAAGATTTCGTGACTGTGAATATAAATTATTTTTAAATCTATACCAAATCAGCCCTACGAAAATTCCAGTAAGCATGGGTAAATGAATTCTTAGAGCATAGCTGTGAGGTAGGTCATGAGTTTCACGGTTCTTCAAGTGAAGAGCCTCGGACACAGATGTTAAAGGGTTGAGCAGAGTAAGTCATTGTGAGGGCTCAGGAGAGAACTCAGGGCAACTGTCCTGGAGGGCCACTGTGTCAGCTTCCTGATATTACAGAATTCTGGAAAGACTGTCAAGCTTAATGATTTAGATTATTTTTTAATCCATCATCAGACCTTGGCCGATAACCATTTCTGAAGTAAAGTATAAAGTTTCAGCCTTGCAAGCATTACAGCATCACTCAGGGCATAAATAAGGAAAAAGGAAGCATGATACCTTTGATTAGCAAATCCCCCATAACTGGCAATGCAGTGTACTTGAGGCCGTACATATTCAGTCGAGAATTCTTCAACTGGTATGATACAAATTTGATGCTGTTGAACAAATACAATACAAAAAGCTACACTGCAATTATCAGCAAAACCAATGGTATGGTCAAACACACTCTAAAAAAAGCTTTAGGTAAAGACTCCCTACAGATAACTTATAATTATTCTTTTAAAATAGTAAAAAATGCAGGATGGCAGATCATAGCATTACGTGCAACAAATCGTTTTTACTTGTATACAGGATCACTGACTGCAGCTTGGGAACAAAATCATGTGGAAACTCTAAATCAACGCTTTCCAGTGACTTTTGGGGCCTATTTTTCTCTCTCCTATGCAGGCTCTTCAGATCCATTGGCAGAGAGAAGGGAGGCTGTGATGGGGGCCGGGAGCCCTGCTCTTCGAAGAGAGAGAGCTGTTCCTTTTGGAAATAATCCTTCTTAATAAATGACGAGCCATATTTCAGGCATGTTTGGTCTTTGCTGAAGCAACTGCTTCCAGAGATAGTTTCTGGGTCACACAAGAAACTCAGTGATTAATTTATCAATATATTTTATTTTAGATCAAAACTGTATTATGAGCTTGATCACAAACCTTATTCAATAACAATGGCAAACTTTTTATTAAGCACCTACTACATGCCAAGCAGTAAGACCAACAGGGTCCTGCAAGCCCAAGATGGCCTATACCCCTGCCTTCCTGGAGTTCATACTTTAGTCAGACTTGACTCTAAATGACATTTGACTATTTCAAAAAGGGGAAACCTAAGCTCAAAAGATGAGGATTCACCTCCATTATAACTTCTAAGGATAAAGAAATTAAGATTCACCAAGATTGTTGGGTTTACAAAGAGTCTCATTATTTTATTTTAAAAAATAATACCAAAACTCTGAAATCCAGGCACTTCTTAAGGGCATGCTGGAAGTTTTTTATACTGTCAGGCACAAATATTTAAAACACATTAGAACATGCTAGCCTGGCATTTCCTAGGGTGTGATACATGCTTACTATTGGCAGTAACAGGAAGTTGCTTCACACTTAGATAATCTCAAATTCTTTGAGATATTTATTGTAAATCTGGCCACCCCTTCCTAGCCTAGATCCCACTGCCTCTTTATAGTAAATTACAGTATTCAAGTCATGCCAGTCAAAGGGAGGGCATGAAAATTATTTACTCTGTCAGACTTGGTATTTTAACTCTTAATGGTGTTATGCCCTTTTGGAAATAGAGTAACAATAGTTTGGGAAAAACAACAAAACATACTAGGTGATTATGAGGCTTTAAAGTTCCGAAGGAATTTGTCAAGAATCTAGTAGAGATAATAAAATAAAATGGGAACGAAAATAAACAACAAGCAATGGCATTTCTATATGCCAGCAATAACAATAAACTAGGAAATACAATGACAAAAGACATTTCATTTATAATAGTAACAATAAACAAAAATTAGTGAAACGGGGTTTTGCGAGATCTGTTCATATTTGATGACTAAATTTTATTGGATGATATAAAAAAAGGCTCAAACAAATGAAGAGGTAAGTCAAGTTCCTAACTGGGAAGAATAAACATTATTAAACTGGCAATTCTTCACAGGTTAATTTTATAGATTTAATGCAATCCCAGCCAAAATGTTAATAAGCATTTTTAAAATGCAGTCATTGACAAAATGCTTCTAAAACTCAATGGGCAAAACAGAACATACCAGAAGGAATCGGGCCACGTGGGCCTTGAGCTGAATGTCTGCATCCGCTAGTAACTCATACACGGCAATGCGATTCATGTCATCAATCACAGCGCTTCGGCACAGAATGCTGCAAGAGGGGACAGAGTCTTAGTTGATCTCCCAAAGTCTCCTTCATTTGGCACCTTGTTTCTGCCAGTGATTTCCCCCCTCTATCTTATCCAGTGAAATACTGAGTTTAAGAGTAGTTAAAAGGTCAGCGTTTTGAACCAAAGAATAAAACTCTAATAATAAAATCCGTAAAAGTTATGCTTGAGTAATGCTTCTGACGTTATACCCCGGAGGCAACATTTCTGTCTATAAATCTCATTTAGAACTTAGGTAAATAAAATGAACACCTCAGGTAAACATTTGAAATAATTTACACAATGACTTTTTTGTGAGGACTAATGAGATAAAGTACATAAAATGTCAAGTACAATTTGTGGCTAATTTTAGAAATTCAATAAACAGTCGTTTTCTTTTCCTTTTACTGTGTGACTAGGTGCGCACATACACGTCAAATTAAAGCACATTCCATCTCAATTTGTCATAATCCTGGGAGTTAAATATATTAAGTGATTCACTTAGAGTTAGTTTTATCCTTATCCTATATTAAATTCTCACTAATACACTAATAATAATAACTTGATTGATTTTATTGAGTAAATTATTAACAGTTCACCTCTCGCATGGAGAGCAAATTTGATTTATCACAGCACTATTTTCAGAAGTGATAGTCCACGAGTATGGGATTTTTCCTTTTGGAGCAGTGAAAACGTTCTGAAATGGACTGAGCTGATGACAGCACAACTCTGTGATGAAACTGAGAGCCACTGAGTGTAGAGTTTGGATGGATTGTACAAGGCTGGAGACCATATAACGCAGTGAACCACAAGGCAAGTGATGAACTGTGGTTAACAGAATAAATATGAGAACATTCTCTCATGAATATTTATAGTATGTAAATATTCTATATACTATAACACTAATACATGGTGTTAATAACAGGATGGTTTGTGGGAAAACACACCAAATATAAACTATGGACAATAAAGAGCTGTAATATCATGATGCTGTTCTTTCATAATTTGTAACAAACGTGTCACAAAAATGTAAGGTGGTGGTGGTGGGGTGATGTATGGGGCTCCTGTATGCTAATTGTTTTGTTAACTCATGACTTTTCAAATAAAAAAAAGAAGAAGAAGAAAAGTGATACTCCTATTAGCACCACTGCTATTCTGCTGGGATACTGTGGTGCTTTTTTAACCACATAGTTAGAACTCATGTGAGAAATGCTGAGAAAGGCTCAAACCTCCATAGCAGATGCTGCAATGCTGGAAGGGCCTATCACTTGGAATGGTTTTTAATGGGTAAAATATTTTCCAACTGCACCACATTTCTGGACTCCACACACTCACACCGTTTTTTCACACTTGTCTCAATAACAGGCAAAGTAAAGAAAAAAATATTTTAGCCAAGTGGAAATACATGATGGGACTTTCCTGGGAGTGGGTCAATACAACAGGAATGACTCCTAGGTTGATACAATGTTGTCCAGGGATCCTAATGGCAGGGATCCCTGAAGGGGGAATTTGGTGCTGTCATGGCAGAGCCCAAAGGATCTACAGAGATTCATGCAGCTCTCCCCCAGGAATTCCAATCAGACAGTGTGCACCCAGCAACGCCGTGCACTCCTGAAAGGTGTCTTTTCTTTCCTGGGTTTTGAAATCGCTCCTCCTCTTAGCATAAATATTCTTGGAGCCTCTTCTAAAGTGATTCAGGGAGTCACCAGGCTTGCTATGGTGTTTTTCCACTTTGTGTTCTGGGGAACAGGGATTAAGCCATGTGGTGTGGAATGTGGAAGGACCTGGTATGGGGAAGCCTGGCTGGAGCCAGGGGGCCCCTGCCCAGGCCTGTGGCCAATAGTGTCCAGCACTGGGGCTGCACAGCGGCCTGCCCATCTGGGAGTGCACACTCCACGGGTGGCTGATACCACTGATGGATTCGATGGATATTGCCAGATTATGACTGAATATTCTGGGAAACCTTTTGAGCCCATCTGGCATTCCTGTTAAAATCCAAATACAATTACATTCCTTGTTTTCATTATCACCACAGAGACCAGTTTCCACAACTTCTTTATTTAGGGGAGCTGAGGGCATGATGTTAATTCAATAACCATTTTATTATGTCTCATAAAAGATTCCATTCTAAGGTACTGAAAGTAACTCTTTTCATAAGCTCTTTTATTTGCACAACAGGGAAAATGTCCAACTACTGCAGGTCACCTTGGGTTTGATAAAAAGCAACAGGAAAGCAGAGGTAATAAAATATACAAGACTTGCCCTAGACCTCAGGGAGTTCATTGCACTTCTCCACCTGCTGTTTCAAGGGACTCTCACTTCCTGTGCCATTTAAATGCAATTAATTTCATGTGGAAACCCTCCTGGTGCTGATTCCTTAATTAAAGCATACTCAGAACATTTGCATATATCTCGAAATATTATGCAGAAAAAAACACAATTTTTAATAAGGTTGTCAGAGCTCTTGGAAGAGAACTTCATCTGTGCAAATTTTTAAAACTTTATCAAATTATTTTTTCATCTGAAGTTCATCAAATGTTCACTATTACCAGCTCTACAGAGCGTTTAAGTACACCCTCGAAAGCCCTCCACATGAACTGGATGCACACAGCCAGTGTTATTGAGAACGTGTCTTTTTCCCTATATGATGCTCCCATGAGTTTACTAAGTTTCTGAGGTCAGAGCTCTGAGTTCCTCACACCGCACAGGAGTGACAGGAATAAAATAAAAAGGCCGTGCTGCGTCATGGGTATCGGAACCAAATTGGTAACCAGGCAGCTTTTTAAGTAAATGCACCAACATTTTGAAGAGGTTGCCCACAGAAATGATGCCCAGTGCCCATGCCAGGAACAAACAAGTCGTCTGCTTGTTTCTGCCTCAGAAAGGACACCACTTCCCAATCCAAATAAAAAATTAAGTTCCCAAGGCAGATTTCCTAGTTGCTCCGTTCCAGATGAGTCCCCTGGAGGCAGGGCGGATTACCTGTATTTGCAGCTGTAGATGTTCACCTGGCCAGCGGGCAGAGCGCCATGGCTCTTCAAGTTCACATCCACCACAAACAGCTGGTCCTCTTCCGCCGCATACTCGACCAGCACCACGTAGCGGCCGACCCGCGGAGTGCGCAGCCGCAGGTGCAGGACCACCTGTGCAAAAGGGTACAGAGAGACCCTCACCCAGACAGGAAATGCACTGGAGACCTGGACGTACTCCATGGTGTAAAGACACCCTGGAAATATTTTTAATTGCCATAGTAAGAAACATGGAGCTATGGATAGGGTTGCCAGATAAAATACAGGTGTCCTGTTAAATTTGAAATTCAGGTGAACAACAAATAATTATTCATTGTTTGTCAGGAATTCAAAGGGACATCCTGTATATTTATTTTCTAAATCTGGCAACCCGACTTATAGGGGCTTATTGCCACTTGTTTCTCAGGGCAAGTGACACTCAGAAACTTGGAAGTACGAAAATGAGTTACCAGTGGGGGGTGGGGGAAATGGAAATGTGCCTTGAGGCTCTTTAACCAGCCTTTAATTAAAAAAAAAAAAAAGGAACTTCAAAATATACGGATGGAAATAATGTAAAAGTGACACCCACATCCCACTCCCATTAGGATAATGACTACTAATAGCTTGGTTTTTATACCTCTGAACCATTTCCTATACCTGAATGTGGGCACACACGCATATTTTGTTTTTGTTTTTAAGAAAAAAAACTAAGCTCCTAAGTAGGCAGTTATAGATGTTTCCACACTGTATCAGCAGAGTTGAGTAGAAAAAGTATGCCGACCGCTGGTATAGCCTGTTGGTTAGGAGCTGGGATTCTGCCATCAGGCTGCCTCCAGCTGTGTGACCTTGGGCAAGTTCTTGGCATCTGCGTGCCTCAGTATCCTCCTGTGTAAAATGAGTGAAACAGTAGTACCCACCTCTTAAGACTGTTATGAGGATTAAATGAATTAATTCATATAGAGCTCTTGGCACTGTGTTTGGCACAAAGTACCAGATAAACGTTGACTTTTATCATTGTGATTATTGATTTTTGCCATGACTTTCACTCAACAGTATTTCACGTGTCTGTATTGATATAGATATACTTCATTTTTCTAATGGCTGCCTAGTATTCCATAGTTTCAATGTAAAATAACTTATTTAAATAAGCCCTTATTGATGGATGCCTAATCTAATTGTCTCTCATTTTCCTACCACATAAAATCTCTCCTTACGCTAGTGTTTCTGTAAGATAGGTTCCTAGAAGTGGAATTTCTGGGTCAAAGCATTTGTGCATATTTCATGCCTGTGCCAATATTAGAGGGATATTCCTTAGCAGTTTAACCCACTTCATCTCCTAGGCTCAGGCCCAGCTGTGCTTTACCACGACTTAATTAAAGTTGTCCTTCTGCCCCTTGCCTTTGGGAAGTTCCCATTTGCTGCTCCTTCTGCACAGCACTGAACCACACAACTGCTATTTTCCACGGTGATTTTTCTCTCACTTAAATAATAGGTTTCCCTCGGAGAAAAATTGTGCATTAGCCACACCACTTTTTCACTCTGTATTATCAAGTGAAATATGGCCCTGCCACTCTCCCACCCCAAGAGGTTATTGCCAGCATGTTCCCCTTGGGCATTTCCAAACAAGGGCTTGTCTGTCTTCACCCCACCACAAAACACACACAGGTCAGTAATGTATTGGGCTTCCTCCCACCAGTTATTATTGGTTGCCAGTTCTATCACAGCATTCTATTATAAATTTCTATCGCTCTTCCCAGTGAGTCCTATGGATTGATTTTTGGAAGACTTGCTGGAAGGGTTTTAAATATATTTGATGGTGAAAGTTACCGGGTTTTGAAAAACTCAGATAAAAGACATGAAAGATGGCAAACAGAAACTTTACTGTTTAGTGATTAGTGTTTCAGGGTAAAGACAGAGAAGGCAGATTTATCAAGTCTGTGGCTCACACAAAGGTAGGAGGGATAACTAACATGTCTAATGTCAAAAGGAGAATTCAAAACGATTTGGCCAACAAATACTTGTTCACACCCACTTGATGGCGGCCCAACAGCAAGGTGATGGGCATACAATGGTAAGTAAGTAAGACAAACATGGTCTCTGCCCTCAAGACACACTTGGGCTGAATAATTAGATGATCAGACAAATCCAATGTAAAATTACAAGTGTGATTCAGGCTCTGAAGAGTTGCCATGGGTATGTATAAGAGAGGGAACAGAGCCAGTCAGGGAGGTGTTTCCTGGAGAAGCAACAAGTTAGCTGAGTGCTAGAAGACAAGGAGCAGGTAACCAGGACATAAGGGGAGGGAAAAGCATTCAGGCAGAGGGAACAGCCCACAGTAGGAGGGCATACAGCAAGTCCACGAGATTGAAGATAGGTCAGGGTGGCCGAGGAACAGAGAACAAGCAGAGGTAGGAGCATCCTTATAAGCCATTAAAGTTTTGGTCTGTATCCTAAGAGCAATGAGATGTTCTTGTAGTACTCCAATTGTGTGTTGTGTGTGGAGGTTGAGGCAGTGATGATCAGATATTTCTATTAAAATGAGCACTCTGGCTATAGTTTGGAAAATGGATTGGGAGATTCAGTGGGCAAGAGCAGATGTAGATGAGCCAATGAGGTGGTTACTGCAAAGATCCTAATGAAGATAACAGTGTATTGGACAAGGGAGAGATGTGGAAAGAAGTAGAGGAATTCATGAAAAAGTTGGGAAGACTTGGGGAAGGATTGGCTTTGGTGAGGGAGAAAAGGAGAAGGCATGGATGATCCTAAGAATTCTGGTTTATGCAACTAGATGAATGGTGGTACTACATAATTAGGTAGGAAACACTAGAAGTGGACCACTTGGATTTGAGATCCCTTGGAGACATCCAAGAGGTAATGTCAAGAAGGAGTTTGGACATACTGGTTTGCATATAAAATGAGAAGTGTGAGCTGGACATACCAATTTGGGACTTATCCTCTGTGGAGTTGGTACCTGAATTTATGGTCATGGATGAAACTGCTTAGGGAAAGAATCTAGAGTAATAAGAAAATGCCTAGGATTGAGCTTCAACAAACTCTAACATTTAATGACTAGATAGAGGAGGATAAGCCTGCAAATGATATTTTCTGAAGCAGTGTAACCGTTGGCCAGTTTGATGGAATTATGAATTCCAAAAATATAATTGGATCATGCTTGTAAACTGATCTGTTAATCTGGGCATAATTAGGTTATGATTAGGGTGTTGAGCCCCACCCCTTGGTGGGTAGGGAATCAAATATAAAAGGCATGGCAAGAACAGTTTTGGGAAACAGTCTTTGAGAAGCAGCTTTGATGTTGGAAAGAAGGCCCCAGGAGAAGAGAAGCGAACCATTCGCCTGATCACCTACAGCTGACCTTGTGGAGGAAACAGGAGCTAAGCCCAGAGAGAAACACAGCCCCGGGAAGAGAGGAACCCAAGAAGCCTGAACCCTGGGCAAATGTCAGCAGCTGTCTTGCTCCAACACGTGACAATGGATTTTGGTGAGGGAAGAAACTTATGCTTTATGACCTGGTAACTGTGGACTTCTACCCCAAATAAATACCCTTTATAAAGACCAACTCATTTTTGGTATTTCACATTAGCACTCCTTTGGCTGACTAATACAAGCAGTTATACAGGTAGGAAGAGAACTAACCCTCTCTCAGGTTATGGGAAACAAGATGAGAGGGTTTTAGAATGCAGGGGTTGGGGGGTGGGTGGGCTGTTCAACAGTGTTGAAAGCTGCTGAGAAGTTATATAGATGAGAACTGAAAAATATCCATTGGATTTGGCAACAATAATATCACAGGAAATCTCAGCAAAAACAATTTAATGGAATGTGAGTTGGAACCAGAGTGGGGTGGGTTGAGGAGTGAGTGGGAGAAAAAGAATTAGCAGGAGTGAGGATAGATATTCTTTGAAGAAGTTGTGCAGGGACAAAGAATTATGGAGCAGGGGTTAAAGGGTTGTTGGAGGGGACAGGAGGGTTTTAATAAAAATAGGAAAGAATTTAGCATGTTTAGAAGATGAGGGGTGATTTCCAGTTCAGACGGCACAGTAAATTCACATCTGCTCCCAGACAGCAATGATGGTTAAAACGTTTAAAACAGAAAAAAAAGTATATTCAGGATCAAAAGTAAACAGGTGAGGGAACACAAGTAAAAGAATGTTACTGGGTTGTCCTCCAAGTCTTGAAGCAAGTTGTTTTGGCCAGCAGTTTAATTTAGTTCATGCAGAATAAAGAGGACTAAAAATGTTCCATATGAGACAACAGATCCAGGCTCATTTTGTGTAGCCAAGGATGAGGGTCCCCTCAAATAATGAAAAGAAGCTAAAAAAAAAAATTGCTGCAAATCTGCCACCCGGGTCACGGCTTTATAAGAAGCTGTGGAATTAGGAAAAAGATTGATGGCATAACCTCAAGCCAAGCCATCCACTGGCTCAGTGTCAGAATCTGTGCTATCCCCCAGCTTCACAACAATAGAGGTGGCACAGTGTAATGCTTGGCTCCGGGCTAAGGGCTCAACAAGTAAGACATTGTAAAACTACTACGCTAGGGTGGGTGTAGAGAAAGAGGGAGAGGATACAAACCTCTCATTCAAAATAAGCCTATAAGCCTACAAACAAAATTCCAAAACACATGAAAGAATATAATGTCAAAAAAAGAGAGGAAACAGAATCACCGATCAGAAGATGAGTTCATTTCAGATGAAATGAATTTTAAAGGATAGTCTGACAAAGACTTTAAAATAACTATACTGGTCCATAATCTGAAATCCCCAAACTCTGAAAAGGAACTTTGTTTTGTAAGTTCTTTGGTGGCAAAATCTAACCTAACATACCAGTCACTATTTGATGGCAAAATCCAACCTGAACTGATATAAGGCCATGGATTTAATAATACCCATGAGGCACCTATTATTATTATACCCATTTTGAATACTAGTAAACTGAGACCCAGGGAGTTTGCACACCTAAGAACCCAGGGAGTTTCAACCTGGAGCCATCTTCATAGCCATTCGGTATGCATCATTTCCAAATGGAGGAAGCTTGACTCTGCATTGCTCCAGGTGGCCTGATGATGACCAAAAATTAGATATTATGACAAACCAGATTTCGATTTAATATAAAAAAATGGACTTTCTAATAATTAGTTTATTTTTTAAAATGGAACAGGCTACCTCTAAAAGAAGTGAGACCTCCATAAAGTTTTCAACAAAGGCTAAATAAACATCTCACAAGTATAATGTAAAAAGGATTCTTTCATTGAAAGGGAAGTCAGATAATTTCCAACTGCATTTCAGCACTCTGAGTTTTAGCATTTTTAGCACTGTCCAACAGAACTTTCTGGATGATAAAAAAAAATTCTAAAATCTGTGTTGTCCAATAGGGTGGTCACTGGTGATATGTGATTACTGAGCACTTGAAATGTGTCTAGAGCAATTAATGAACTGAATTTTAACTCTGAATTTAATTAATTTAAATTTAAATAGCCAGGCAGGGCTGGTGTCTACTGTATTGGACAGACAGGTCTATAAGCATTCAGATAAAAGAGTAGAAAGAACTATTAAATAAAAGTAGACAACCCAGACCTTAACTTTATGCATCATCCAAAAGTGGCCCTGCCCAATAGCACTGTGACTCTGGTCTAAATGAGAGGTGAGGACATCTCCTGATGAATCATCAGCATCACTTCCTGGAGGCTGGCCTTCTTGACTGTACTGCCCTGCTGCCTAGGGATTACACACACACGTCTGTCTGTATATATGTGTGTGTATGTGCATACATATGTATACGTATATGTGTGTATATACCTACCCTGACGTGTGTGTGTGTATGCGCACATAGCATGGGTAGAGAGGATACAGCAGACTGCTGATATTAGAACAGAGCAGAGGGAAGATCATTCTATTTTTCTTTATGCATATCCACATTGTTTTACTATCACAACAAGCATATATAATTTTGTAAAGTAAAGACTCTAATAATGACTATACTTAAAAAATAGACTTAAAATCCTCTAGCTGCTATCCTCGAAATGGTAATGTAATTTACAAAAATGTGCACCTCTAAATGTTCAGTGGGAATTCACTCCACATATGTTTTCATTCCACAAATTTAATCCCCCAAATGAACATTTTCCTCAAAGGTATAAAACACTGTAGAGAGTAAAGAATGGAAATATAGTGGAGGAAGTTTTTTTTTCAGTGTCTTTATTTTGAGGTGTGGTTGTTGCGTCTTGTTTTTATTGCTGTATTTCTAACTCAAAGCTTAAATCAGGATCGTCTTAAATTTGGTGACGAGGCTCAAAGAACTGGAAGAAGAGTAATGTCAAGACCTGTAGTGACCTGTCCTCCGAGCCATGAGGTAGATGCCTTGGGGTTTAGCAGTTCCAGATTCAGAGCTCAAGGAATTCAGCTCTTACAAATTCCTTACCCAAGGGGCAGGGCAGTCAGGGAGTGTTGCATCCTTTTAGGGTAAGCTGTGTATTTTCTGGAGGCCTTTCAGGAATGGTTGAGACTCATCTGTCTGGCTCTGTTTAAGGGTGATCTTGCCCTGAATTAGGTAGAACAGGATGCCTCCTTGTAAGTCTACATAAAGGAAAGGATTGTGTGGGTGCCCATTTCCCCAGCCAAGTTGAGAAAGTGCTCTCAAGGAATAGCCTTAGCACTGCTCAGTGCAGTGCATGAGTCCAGCCCCAAGCCAAAGGGAGTAACAGCAATCAGAGAACTCAGCAAACATTCGATTAACACCTCTAAGAAATTCTTCCCAGTTCCTGTTAATTTGAGAAGTGACTGGACCAGTGTTTTCAGCAGACACAGATGAGGAGGTAGTAGTAGCTCTGACAGTAAGTAAAAGGCTGCCCCACCTCTGTCCCACTGAGGTCCACCATGACGGGGTGTGCGGGCGTGGGCTGCCTCAGCGCCAGGGGCCTTGGCTGCCCTCCAAGCAGGAAGTGTCTGGCTTCACAAGCCAGCACACAGGGGAATCTGGTCACTGGCAAATGCTGGTAGAGCAGGCAACTTCAACAACAACAAAAAAAGCACAATAGTTACAACTCAGAACGCAAAACAGAGAATCCAAGTACATCTCCAAGGACTCATTAGTTCATCATTCCTTCAACAAACTCTGATCAAGTGCCTAAGGCAGAAGCCAGGTGTTAAATTTTCATCTGCTTGAGGGGATGGAAGAAGCAAAGGTCCACAAACCGGATTCTATTCCAAGCTCTGCCCCTCACCAGATGTGTGATCCTGAGGGTGATACTTGGATATGCCTCAGCATTTGCACGTGGCTGTCACTCTTAAGCCAGCTACCCTGTGCAAAGTGCTTTGCAGATCACACTTGAAAAACAGTTTACTGTCACAGAGAAGAACCTCTATTAAATAATTATCTGAGCATCAGATAGCGGTGGTGATCCCGAGGCCTGCCGAGAATCCTTATGTTAACGCTCCTAACTTAGAGGAGTCTGAGGAGCTTGGGCTGCTCCCTCCGCCCCATACTAACTTCTCTCGGGGAGGTCCAGAATAGGCGCACGGCTCTGTGACGGGCAGCTGCAGCGCCGAGGCTTCGTAGTAGTCTTTGGGTAGCAGCACCAGGTAATCCTAGTAAATAAAGACCAGAAGGACACTTACTCTTCTTGAGGGGAGCCCTTCTTTGGCGATAAAATTAACATACTAGCAAAGTTACTAGATAACTGGCGGTTTTCCTCTAGTTGAAGTCGCCATACCAATGGCTTTGTACTTCACCATCACTCACCAGGACACACAAAGCAACTCATCAGAGGTTCTTTACGCCTTGGGGATAAGCTCTTCGGGGTGAGCATTTTTATTTTTCAATCTCAGGAGAAATTTTACTGTCTCTTCTGGGTTGTTTAAAAATTCAAAACTAAGCAATGATAATAAACCATCAATTGCTGAAATGTTCCTTTGAAGTACTAGCTGTCTTCATCACTATAGAAGCACAGAATTGTAGACAAAGTACTGTGGCTTTCTTTTCCCACATCAGAGCAACCCTCAAATGGTATGGGATAAAAAGTGATGTTTTGAGATTCTGGTGATTCACAGAATGAAACTGGCCTAGAGTCTAAACTAAGAAATGATTTCCAGGGAGCATCCCAAAATAAACCCACAACGTAAGTTCAGCGAAGCAGCTCTTGAGGAAAGAGCAGAGCTTGGGGCTGCTGAGACTGGCTGACCTGACAGCTTCCGGGCTCCCCCAGCTCACCTGCTGGGGGAAGGAGGGAGGGATGGTTTGTCATGACTGTGAAGGAATTCTTACATGGAGTCTAGACTTTTTCTCTCCTTGGAGGCCCAATTTGTCTTTAATAGAGAGGAGGAAAAATGTACGAGAAGGGAAAAGCAGGAAATTGTGGTTCAGGACACTCAGTGGTACACCACAGAGCTCTTACTACCTGGATTTTCCTTTAAAAATGGTTTTTTATCTATTGGTGAGTTCCCTGAGGTTGGGATCATATCTCATCACTTTATGGTCCTGCAGATTCTAGAACCGTAAAGGTTGATAACAGGTGTTCCATAAAATATTTTTTAGAAAAAATTGGGAAAAACAGGTTTGCCCCGGAAGCAAACATACATATTACTAAACAATTGCACTTACTAAAAGTAATTAGGTGTGGGAACGCTTTGGTTAAATGATCCTTGAAACAGTTTAAACCTGCTTTGCTGTGCAAGCAAATTACTGCTGCATGGGAAAAAGCTGCTGTTATCAGTTCCTGCTGAAAACAATGAGGACTTTCTTACTTTACACTGTTACTTAATTAGAGCTTTCTGCCTCTCCATTATCTCCTGCGAAAAAAACTTTCTGAGCGCTTTGACCTAAGGCAAGTGCTTGGGCGCCCCTCCTGATATAGCTGACTTTACGTATATTGAAGGAGATCCAATAAACGGGGTCTCCCCCCAAAGAATACGAAGCTTCAGAGTGTTTTCATTTGATTCCCGCGGCAATTAGGCATCTTTCATGCCTACACAGCAACTTTTATAATGAACTTTTTCTTTCCATTAGTCCAACTTTATACCATTATTGGCAACAAAGGAATTTTTCTCTTCTTCATTTCTAACATCTGTGAAACATACTTAAGCTTTTTAAAGCAACAAAGTTTTCTACCAAGAAAATGCAAATAAAGCAGACTCAAGAACAGAACAATCCTTCCGCTAGCTTTGTAAGAGCCCCGATTTAGAAAGGACCTATTCCTGCCTGTTTTCCCATAAGATTCCGTGTCATCCTCACTGTATGGAAGAAGCTACTGAGACAGGCTTGAAGTTCAGGGACTTGCCTACGATTTGCTTATGTGGCCAATCAAAGGAGTCCTGCCAGAAGGAAAAGCGTTATGTTTCCTGCTCTGAGTGCTTGAACCCGAGCTTTTGCCAAACATTTTATTTTGAAAAGACCTTCTTGCTACAACCTAAAGCAGACACCAGAGCACGTATCAAAGAGGGGAGTCTCAGTTAGCAGGTTTCATCCCTCCAAGTCTCCATGACTTGTCTGGATATTCCATTAGTGCTCAAGGACCCAGCCTGTCCCTGGATGAAGAGTCCTTGGTACAGGGCAACCTGTTCAAGGTGGAAGAAGAAAGTGTGTCACAAAGGAGCACTCCGTCCAGCCTCTGCCGTCTCTTTCCGCCACCAAGAACTTCACTGACATTGTGGTCTCCTCTTTCTCTAGGTTCTTCTGACTTCATTCTACAAAATTCTCAGAAAGGCCTCCCATTTTGATATTTAATGGTCAGGAATCTAATGATCACCATGGGGCACAATCTCACCAGGACTCTCCACTCAGAACCCTCGCTTACCAGGAGGACTCCATCTGCCTTAATACAAGCAATCCAGTTCCCTGGTGCCATTGAAAATGGTTCTGCGAAACCATTTCCAGGGACAGTGACAAAGGCTGGCTCCTTACTTGGCCGGAAGACAATCTCTTTGCTTTGAGCAGAACCTATCAGAAATGAAAAGAACAGCTTAGGGTGTTTTTTCTAGCTGTCCTTCTTATGATCTTGTCTACTCAGTTTTAAGCATTCAGTTTACAAATGAAAAGGCTAAGGTGGTTTACTGATCATATTGACTTATCTTATTTTTTAAAAACATTTATATACATATGTATATGCATAAAATAGACTATTGATAAGGTGTTTGCAGTGGCTATTTTTGCTGCAATTGTAATTGTTAATTTGTTAAATTAACAAATTAGCAGATGTAGCTCAAGTCCTGGAGCGCCTGCTTCCCATATACAAGGTCTCAGGTTTGATCCCAGGTACCTCCTAAAAATAAACAAACAAAAAAACTAACTCTCATTGGGAAGTGGATGTAGCTCAGTGGTTGAGTGCCTACTTCCCATGTACAAGGTCCTGGGTTCAATACCTGGTACCTCCTAAAAAAAAAAAAAAAAAAAGTGTATAGCGTATAGCAAACATTCAATAGATTATACTAGCTATTCAATTATTCTCTTCTTTTTGACTATCTGTAATTTTTAAATGTTAGTTCCCATTAAAGAACATGTATTAAGTTTGTAATAAGAAAAACGTTTTGGTTTTCTGTTTGTTTTTGAAATGCAGTGTGTTGTTTTTTGCATTAAACCAAGAGAGGAAACCTGGGGCCCACCAAAGCAGAAGACCTGCCTTCTTCAGCTTGGAGTCTGCCCATCACCTTGGCACCATGCCTGGTACCCCAGAGAAGCTCAATAAAGCAACAAAGGGTAAATATCTGTGAGATGGTTATTCCCTCCTAAACTCAAGTCTTCGGGGGCTAATGCCAGTTTAAACAAAGGCATCCAGTTTGCGGACTATTTCCCTAATCATTCCCTCTTTCCTCAGAGGGCAGGTGGCTTTATCCTGCATATAAAGCCACTATCTGTTAAAATACAGGCCATGAATTTCACAATTCCACTCTCCTACCAGGCTGGCCTTTACAGATAACCTTTTGTAAAAGGTTCAGAAACAAGCAAATAAAACCGTTGCATCTAAGTTCAGTTGAGACATTTTCTTCAGAATAAATGTTTACTGCAAATCCTGGCTTTCACTTTCCCATCTACATACATCGAGGGCAGCCCGCTAAGTGTCAGGCCTGGAACTAGGTTCTGGGCACATCACAGTGAACGCAGCAAGCATGGCTTCTCTTACCTGACTGGGGGTGGGGGAAGCACAGAGGAAGCGAGAGATACAGAACTGAAAACAGAGAATATGGGACACTGTGGACAGTGCTGTTTGGGAGGACACATAAGTTACTATGGTGTGGCAGTTTGAGGCTTTTGTGGAACCCAGAAAAGATCACATCCAGTGAGTGTGAACCTATTGTAAGTCAGACCTTTTAGGTTACTTCAGTAAGGCGTGACCCAGAGTGGGTCTTAATCCTCTTACTGGAGTCCTTTATAAACTGGATGAATACAGAGAAAAAGTCTCAGAGAGATGGGAAATCCACAGACGCTGAGAAAGGAAGCCAAGGAAACCAGGAAGCTGAAAGTGACGAGACCAGGAGAAGGGAGACACAACCAGGTGCCTTTCCATTTGACAGAGGTGTTCAGGATCGCCCACAGCCAGCCTTCAGGGAAAGAGCATTGCCTTGATTTGGACATTTTCAGATTTGCAACCTAATAAATTCCCATTGTAAAAGCCAACCCATTTTTGGTATACTGCTTTCAGTAGCTTTCGGCAAACTAAAACATGTGGGTATACAGGAATTCGTAACAGAGGCTTGGCCTAAGACTTGGGGCTTAGGAACAGTTTTGTCAATGTTTGCCTCACTTTCTGTGGCACTGCAGTCAGATGCATAAATGCTTATGATTATTATTTCTTCTTGCTGGATTATCCCTTGTAATATTTTTTGCCTTAAAGTCTACTTTGTCTGATATTGATATAACTATCCCAGCTCTCTTTTGGTTACTATTTGAATGGAAAAAAGTTTTTCATCCTTTCATTTCAACATATTTGTGTCTTTAGGTCTAAGGTGACTCTCTTGTAAATAACATATAGTTGGACTGTGCTTTTTTATCCATCTTGCTAATCTGTTTCTTTTGATTGGAAAGTTTACTTCATTTACGTTCAGTGTAATTACTGATAAGGCAGGACTTACTTCAGCCATTTTGTCCTTTGGTTTTTACATGTCATATCTATTTTGGTGTCTCTTTTCCCTTACTGCAGACTTTTTGTATATAGTTTATCTTTTTCAATGTAACTGATCCCTTTCTCATTTGCATTTCTGTATGTATTTTGAATACTTTTTATGGTTAACTGGGAGTTTGTATTAAACAACCTAAGTCTATATCCTACCAGTTAAAAAAAAAACAAAAAAAAAACAACTTAACTTGAATAGCATACACAGTCTCTGCTCCTATATCTCTTCATTTCCCCTCTTTATGTTGTTTTTGTCACACATTACTTCTTTATATTTTGCATGTCCATAACATGCAAATATTATTACATCTTATTCAACTGTATTCTAAATCTCACAGGAAATAAAGAGCAGAGTTTCATACTGAGGATGCCAAACTATTGGATCTGGCATTACCCATGTAATCATCTTTACTGGAGATCTTTGCTTCTTCATACAGATCCAAACTACTATCTCCTTTCCTTTCCTTTCAACCTGAAGAACTCCCTTTATCCTTTGTATGATAAGTCTCTTGGTGACAAACTCTCTCAGTTTTTGTTTATCTGTGAATGTCTTAAACTTTCCCTCAGTTTTGTAGGACAGTTTTCCCAGATATAGTTTTGGGGCTAGCAGTTTTTCTCTCTTGGTACCTTAAATATATCATACCACTTTTTCTTGACCCCATGGTTTCTGATGAGAAATCAACACTTAGTCTTATTGAGGATCCTGTGTGTGTGATGAATCGCTTTTCTCATGCAGCTGTCAGAATTTTCTCTTTATCTTTGGCATTTGACATTCTGGTTAGTCTACATTTTGAAGTAGGTCAATTAGGGTTAATCCTGTTTAGAGTTTGTTGCATTTCTTGGACATGTTATGGTTTTGGTAAGATTTGGGAGATTTTTGGACATTGTTTCCTCAAATATTCTTTCTGGCCCTTTTTCCTTCTCCTTTCCTTCTGGAACTCCCATAAAGCATATGTTTGTATACTTCAGGTTGTTCCACAGGTCCCTTGGGCTCTGCTTACTTTTTTTCATTCTTTTCTCCACCTTTCTTCTGACTGTTTGATTTGGACTGTCCTATCTTCTAGTTCCTTGGTGTTTCTGCCTGTTCAAATCTGTGGTTTTGAATTGCCTCTAGTGTATTTTTTTGTTTGTTTTATTAGAGAAATTGTGGGTTTACAGAACAATAATGCATAAAATACAGGAGTCCCGTATACCACCCCAACACTAACACCTTGCTTTGGTGTGGAACATTTGTTACCAGTGATGATAGCACATTTTTATAATTGTACTATTAATTAAAGTCCATGATTTAACTTAGGGTTCACTCTTTGTGCAGTGTAGGTCCATGGATATTTTAAAATTTTTATTCTGTTACCATATATACAGTTAAACATTTCCCTTTTAATCATATTCAGATATGTATTTCAGTGTATTTTAATCTCCATTATTGTGTTTTTTGTCCCCATAAGTTCTGTTATGTTCCTTTTTAAGCTTTCTAATTTTTCATGTTCACACATTGTCTTTTTTATGGCCTTTAGTTCTATATGCATATTTAGTTTATTTCTACCCATATTTTCCTTTAAATTGTTGAATTGACTTAGGAGATTTCAATGAACATCTTTGATTATTGTTCCAATGTGTTTCCTCTGATGTTTTAATTATTTCCCTTGAATGAGCCATTTCTTCCTGTTTCTTTGTATGGCTTGTGATCTTTTGATGATATCTGGACACTTGATTGTTTTGATATACTAACTCTGTAAGTCAGTTTTTCAGTCTTGCCTAGGGTTTTAGTGTAGATGGCTGTATGTTAAGGCTCTTCTTCAATGCTTGGTTCCATTTATACTCAGCCTTTAGAGCAGCCTGTGTTAAACAGTTCTGATTTTCTCAAGTTTTTCTACGTCTGCCTCTTGCCCTGGGCATGTGCAGTAACTTTTAATATTACCCTATTTTTGTGACAGTCCCCCTCCAGGAGGGGATTTCCTTTCCTCTGTTCCTCCTCTGGAAGACCTGGGCTGTTCTCTTTATTTTTATGCAAATTTTCCTCCACAGTGGCTAAGATTTGCTCAACTCCTCTCCAAAGCTCTATTTAGGCTGCCTTTTCACTCCAGCTTTCAGTCCTGGGTCTGCCCTCCCTTAAGGTAGCTCAGTTTCCTCTTTTCATGTAGCTTCAAGCCCCTGGTAACTTCCATTTAGGGGATCCCAATCTATAGAGCCAGATGGGGTCAGTGTTCAAAACCACCCGATTTTTTTGTTTAGGTGCACCAGCAATTAGGGACGGGGCTGGGAGTGTGCACAGCTTCTAACAGTTCTACCACAGGTTGCTCTGGTTTCCAGGGGCTCACTTTGTATGTGTGCACACACCAATGCCTGTGCCCTGCCTAGGGCCTGTGTGGCCTTGGGTCCCCCTGCCTGAATGTGCATGGGACTCTAAGCTGCTACCCTGGGAAGGGGCTGTCTTATTTGTTTTAATTCTTCAGTTTGGCATGTATGGAGTCTTTCTTCAGTCTCTATCATCCTCCAGAGCTCCAAATGAGTTGGATCTAACCTTTATTTAGTTCTTTCTAAGGGAAAATGTTGCCAGTGATATGTTACACCAACATCTTCATCATTTTATTTTTATTTTATTTTTAAATCATTTTATTTTTTAAAATGATAATGAATGATAAATTTAATAGCAAAACATAAATAAGCAGAGCATTTAGAGGATGAAAAAGTATCATTTCATTACTTTTTCATTCTTTAAATGAAAGAACAAGGCACCTCAAGAACTGTCCTGACAAGATAGGCATCACATTTTCTAAATATCAGCAAATTATTAAAGTTAGAGAAAACATTTTGCTAATTGATCATTTCTTAATGCAAAGGAGGCTTTGAAATTCACCTACCTGCATCAACCCAGGAAGGATAAACAGTTATATGGCCAGATACTGCTTCAGTTCCAGGGTTAACATATTTCAGAATAATACGAAACAAGGAGAGATTTGATTTGCCCACATCCATCATTACCCTTACTTCATTCTGAAAAATACCAAAAAAAAAAAAAAAAGAGAGAGATAACTGGTTAAAAGGAATGCTAGCCAAACAATGCCTTTATTTTTTCCATTTTCACTAGTGGGTTTGTTGGGTATACACACACTCAATAAGCACACAAGTAACTAACTACATGGAAGATGAGCCTAACAATAAATTAAAATCACTCACAATGAAAGTTACAGTGAAAACGTACTCCCTCAGCAACTGAGATCCTCTTTTGACCTTTTTACCATCAGGCAGACAGAATAGAGTATTCGATGGCTAGTTTAAGGAAAGCCATGGGGACAGGGACAACCACCACTGGCTGATAAAAATAAAAAGATGGAAGAGAAGAAAGAAAAATGTATTAACACCAACACCCATTTAGACAGATGACTGTGGAACCCATGTTACATACATAAAACTCTAAATGGTCACAGAAGCCCCGGGTGCCAAAGGAAAGGCTATAGACCCCCAAATACATTAGTGGTAAAATCTGGCTGTAACTAAGTCTAAGTCTTATGAAGGCTTTTCTCAATCCCTTCTCCAGTGAGAATGTGGGCTTCTCAATCTGGAGGAGGGGTCATATTGGTCTCCGGGCCTCTGCTGCTCACACAAGGGTTAGGGTTGCTGAGCCCATGATCTTGAAGGAAAGAGTAGCGTACTAAAGTTCTGAACTGCAAACTATATGTCCAGATCCTTCTGTGGCCCAAGGCAAGTTCATGAACCTTGGGGATTCTCAAATCGGTGGCTCTTTTGGTCTCTCCCCCAGCAACTCTGGCAAATGAAGGGGACATCTGTTGAGTGAAACATCTGTGACAATAAAGACACTTTGGGTAAGATCACTTGCTCTGGGAGCAAGAGCTGCAGTTGACCCACACCAAGGAACTCCAGCTAATGCTCTCAGTTTGATTTAAGTGTTAATTCAAACTTGGAAAGGAAAAATGCAAAAATGTACTAGTTGCAGAATAAACTAAGTGCTGATTTGAGGGATACCACCAAGGTCCTCTGACCAAAAATACTTCCTCAGAAAATCTATCACTAGAAATCCATTCCTCTGTGTCAACCAGTTGTTCTTTAAAATGATACACACCTGCTGGAAGGAATATACCTTGATCGGGCTCTCATTAATTTACATCCTATTATGACTCAATGGAATTGGGATCCACTGTTTTTTTCTGAATAATGAACTAAAATCAGGACACTAAAGAAAGTGAATTTCTCAGTTTGGGGAGAAAGAGAAAAGAGTGAGATGTCTTAAGCTCCTAGGTACTATTAGGAAAAGGTAGCTTGGATGGGGGTCTTGGGCCAGGCAAGGAGCAGCAAAAGCTTGCTGAGAAACTAGTGGAGGCTCCAGGAGAACTGTGACACTGCCCCAGTTTTTCTAAGAGCTGGTTGTGGCTGAAATAGCCAGTGACAATCCTGGGACTGCTAGCAACAAATATCAGGCTACCCTGGTCATCACTCTACCTCTCTCACTCTGAATTCCTCTTCTGAGAAATTAAAAAGAGACCAACTTCAAAGAGAAAATCTGTGAACAAAACTACTCAATGACTATTCAGAATTTTTAGTTATAAATATCATAGAAGTCCTAAACACAAAGAAATAATGTATATTGCCTTATCATCCAATACAAAGCCAAGATACATGGATATAGTTGAGAAGAACAAAGGAAAGGAGAAATGTGGGAAAGAAAAATTAAATAGTACTACTTCCAACTCATTATTTTTCTTAGCTTCGGTTCATCTAGTAATTCAGAGTCTAAAAAAAGGCATTGGCCAAAAATGAACAATATAAGTTTTATGGGAATTATTTAAGTCAATTCATTTTTATTTTCCACAAAAGGCTTTAAAGAAACATCTCTCTCATGTTATAATATAGCCAAATCTCATTCAGGAAACTTGCTTCTTCTGCAAAAAGTCTCCAGAGATAAACACTATTAATTCTCCCTTCATTTTCTGACTTGATTGGTAACCACTTAAAATAATAATGTGCTGTGAAATATACATATATACATAATTTATGAAATCTATATATATTTAATAGTTCATTGCTATAAATATATGCTTATCAGCTAAAATCTAATCCTCCAGAACCCCCACCCCAAATCATACTCTGGAGAGAAAGAATACTGGAATCAGTCTGGGGATGGTTCACCTTTTGGGAAGCTCACTGAGAATGTTGTGGTTACATTATGGGCTCCTCTCCCATGAAGCTGTATTGAGATATTGCCACATACCTGTATTGACGTCATCTGGGCATATCCTCTCCAGCTAAAATTAGGAAACTCCAGGGGATCAAATCCAAACCGAACAGCTCTTCCATTAGGTGTAGTGCCATCCTCAATCTCATATTTCATATGATGCAAATCCGGGAAATAGAAGTTGTTTTCAGGTCTTTTATAAATAACAAGTAAGTATGAATACAACAAATTAGGCTCATTGAAAATCTGAATATCCTTGAATTCCAATAGCTACTGCTAAAAGAACACCTAGCAAACTGACAGAGTGCATTAAATAAGGACAACTGAGAGAGACTCTGCTGCTCGTTGTTTTCACTCAGGTAAACATTCACATAAAATATATCCATAACCTACTCACTCCAAGAATTAAAATGGGAAAATAATTATTAGTACAGCTCATAGCAACAGCATCCTTTCATATGTTCTAAATGGTTGCCAGCAACTTAGCAAAGTCAAATTGGGCAATTTACTGTAAACTTATGTATCCATTCATTTATGCACTCACATTCACTCATTACACAAATATTTTTTGAGCATCTATGTGCCAGCCCCAGGTGCTAAGCACCATAGATACAATAATGAACATGGCACAAAATATTTCGTGTCCTGAAGTGGGTATATAATAGCAACTTTTATTCACGGAAAATGCCTAGAAAACTACAAGATAATTATAGGAGTTGTCTCTGGGTGGTAGAATGAAGATTTTTCTTTGTCTTTTTAATTTTATATACTTTAAAAGATTTCTACAATGAATATTTTGTATTTATTATCAAAAATTATTTAGAAAACAAAGTAGATGTGAATACTCCCTAAACTTGTAAGAAAACCTAAAAATACCCAGCAAGTATCATAAACAAACATTTGGGAAGATACAGTACAAAAGGACACAAGATTTACCAATCTTGAGAAAAGGTACTACAGTATCTATACTACTGGTTTGTCATCCTTTTATTTCAGTTATCTTTTGCAACTAAATCAAAGGACAAGTTCTAAATTTCAAGAAATAGATAACGCAAATATTGTCGCTGTCCTGATTTTGTGATAATCAGGGTAGGCTAAACATTCGCTATATTAGAAACCATGCATGTGTCCCAGACCTAGTTTTTCTCCCTAGGTCTGGTTTTTAGAGTGCTGGTGATAAACTAAGGCTGATTTATTATATGACCATGCTGTATGGGAAAAGACTGTAACTCTAGGTATCTTCGGTCAACCTTAAAAGATATAGCAGGGGGACGGATGTGGCTCAAATGGTTGGGCATCTGTCCCATATGGAGGGACCTGGGTTCGATCTCCGGGACCTCCTGGTAAAAACAAAAAAAAGAAAAATATAAAGGCACACGGGCTGCCAGGCTCCACACACGGGAGTGCCGCCAGGCCCCATGAGCCTCTCAGCAAGATGATGACATAACAGGAGAGTGACACAAGGGAGAGCCTAGACGAGACGCGCCGAAAAACCAGGAACTAAGGTGGCACAGTCGGTAGGACACCTCTCTCCCACATTGGAGGTTCTGAGGATTGAATCCCAGTGAAGACAGGAGGAGAAGGATGAGAGGAGAGGGCAGGAAACTGATACAGAGAGTTGCCCAGCGAATGGACACAAACACAGCAAAAATGTGGGGGGGGGGGCTGTTAAAAATGGATAAAAATAAATAAATAAATCCTTAAAAAAAAAGTATAGAGCAGTTAATACGGACTATAGTTAGTAGTAATACTTTGATGATGCTCTTTCATAATTTCTTAACAAATGTTTCAC
>JAQZBX010025921.1:12982-29342 GCA_029593785.1 Cabassous unicinctus | reverse complement strand
TCCCGTGTCGCTTTGCACAAGGCAGAACCAGAGGCCACATAAGCCTGGGACCCACAGGCTTGCAGGCAGCAGGCCTGTTCCTCGGGGTAGGAGTTGTGTCCCTTGCATGTCTTCCCAGGGATGCATCAAGGACCACCAGTCACAGGAATTCCCAGGCACTCTAGTGACCTCCATTCCTGGGAGATGAGGCAGAAGCCAAGTCTGCCTGTGCTCTTGGCTGGAGTCCATATTGGGGGCCTTGTCAGAAGAGAATAATGGGGGGTATGGTTATGGGAGGGGGTGTCTTTCCACCTCCCCTGACCGTAACCTGCCCTCATACTCCCAGTCTGATATGCCATATATTCTTTGTCCTTCCCTGGAAACATTTCCTTGCTTCCATTGTGAAGTCTTTTTGGACCTGTAAGTTATTTACTGGTGTAAAGTTTCATTTCCAACC
The DNA here is from genome assembly GCA_029593785.1 of Cabassous unicinctus. NCBI lineage: Eukaryota > Metazoa > Chordata > Mammalia > Cingulata > Chlamyphoridae > Cabassous > Cabassous unicinctus. Next base: position 28,906 of record JAQZBX010025921.1, on the reverse strand, counting down.
ATAGTAGATTTTCTAATCATCACTTTTCTTATTAATTTCCAACTGACATCCATTATAATCAGAAAACATCCTTTCTATGATATCTCTTCTTTAAAATTTCTTGAGATTTCTTTCAATACCCAGAATATGACCGATATTCTATGCACCCTTGATAAGAATGTATAGTCTGCACTTTTCAGGTACAGAGTTATATATCTTGGTAAGGTCATTTTTTTCAAATCTCCTATATATTTACTCTTTTTACTTCATTCTATTTTATTTTTTATTTTTCATCCTCTATCTGTCAATTACTGAGAATGCATTAAAATCTCCCACTAATTTTTGATTAGTCTATATTTTTTGACAATTTTTGTATATATATGTTAATGATTTTTATATATTTTGATACTTATAGAATCATTACACTTTTGTCATGCATGACCATTTTATCATTATGAAATGTTCTTTTTCATCTCATGTAGTAATGCTTCTTTCCCTGAAGTCTGCTTTGTTTGATGTCTACATCTGCATTGTTTTAATTAATATTTTCATATTCTTTTTCTCTCAATTTCTGTCATCCTTTCACTCTCAAAGTACTTGTGTTTTCATAATTAAGATGAGGCTTCATACGGAACAAAGAGTAATTTTCTTTAAATCAGTTTAACAGTCTTCTTTTGGAGTATATTTTTGATTTACAATTACTCTTATTATTGTTTACTGATAGCTAATATTACTATTAATGATAGATTTGGGTTCAAATATACCCTCTTACTTTTTATTTTCTATTCATTTCTGTTCATCGCATTTATCTCTGTTCCTTCTTTTCTCCTTTCTTGAATTATTTGGATTAGTCGAGGTCTTTTTATTATTCAATTTTTCCCTTCATTTATTTACCCATTCTTTTATTCTTCTGTTAGTGGTAACTCTAAAGATTCTAAATAGCATCAGTGCCTTGAGTCTACTCTTAATTAGTACCTTTACCAATTCTAGGAGTCCTCATTCTGACCCTGGCTCCTGAGGTAGGGTTCAGCACTGCCCTTTGAAGGTCAGTAGGGCCATTTTACCCTCCTCCGTGTGGCAGGCCCAGGTTACCAGTCCCACAGGAGACTCATGGACAAAAGTGAGAGCTGGCTGGGTGGGACCAGGGTATCCTGTTGATGCTTGGATGGAAAATCAGGGGCTTGGAAGAATTTAGAATCACAAAACTGAGAAGACTATGACTTCCAAGGCAAGTTGCTGAAAGTAATGCCCTCTGGCTTTGACCTCTGGAGGAATACTAAGTACTTCCAATCTGGCAGTAGGATAGAGCAGACAGATGAGCATCTCATTCCCTAGACTCAGCCCCAACTTCTGACCTGCTCATTGTCTTCAGGTCGACACAATGACCTGAGGGATGCTGCCTCCTTCAAAGACCATCAGGGCGCTTGTTAGCACTTTTCAAAGCTGTGTCTGCCCATTGGGCTTGTGCAGACTTCACCTTTTTAAATAACATCCAATACTTTTCCAGGGGTCCACTCCAAGTATTGTATCACATTTGAGATGAGTATTCCCAGGGAACAACCATTAAACCCAACAGAACTCAGCTGAGTTGCCCAGACACATAGTAGTCAAATTATAGAATGCCAAAGACATGGATAGAGTTTTGACAGTTGCAAAAGGAAAGCAATGTGTTATATATACAATGCAAGTTTCTTATCAGAAACCATGAAGGCAAGAAGTCAATGGATCAAATATTTAAAGTGCTGAAAGAAAACAATTGCCTTCTAAGAATTTTATATCTGGCAAGATTGTCTTTCCAAAATAAGGGAGAGATCAAGACTTCCCAGATAAACAAAAGCTGAGCAAGTTTTTCATTCTTAGATCTGCCCTAAGCAATCCTAAAAAGAGTTCTTCTGACTGAAAGGAAAGGACACTAAACAGTAGATTTAATTGGCATAAATAAATAAAGATCTCCAATAAAGGTAACCATTAGGTAACTATAAATACTACTACTTTATTGTATTTTTTGTTTATAACTTCATTTATATGTCTTAGAGGTTCTAAAGTATGACTGTATAAAAAGTAATGATATATCTATGGATTTGGACATAATATGCATAGAGGGATAGTTTGGAATAAGTACTACAAAAAGTTGGGGAGATGGAGGGGTTCAGGAAAAATGTATATGTTGCTATTGAAGTTAAGGTGGCATCAAATAAAATATGATTCACACTAATGAAAGATGTTGCTAATGGGGGAGAGTGTAGGAAGGGGAGGATATGGGGTATATGGGTAACCCCTATATTTTCAATGTAACATTTATGTCATCTAAATCTCCATGAAAAATAAAGGGGAAAAAGTAGAAAAATAAATAAATAAGTAAATAAATAAATAAATGTATACACTTTAAAAAATGTGATTGTTATAGATTTAAAATGCTATATTTAAGCCCTGTGGTAACCACAAAAAAATATATTAAAATATAAACAGGAAAAATGACATAAGACTCAAAATGACACAATAAAAAATTAAATAAATATGAAAGTAGGCATTAATGGAAAAATTGAGGGACAAAAAAATATATAACTTAAAAAGACAAACTATTAAAATGGCAGACAAAAGTCCTGTATATCAGTAGTTCCTTTAAATGTAAATAAATTATGCTCTTTCTGTCTTCCTCTTCCTGACAGACCTGACTCACCTGCTCATGACTTGTCTGCTCTTCCCAGTGGCTGCTCCATTGCCCCGAGTGCCCATCTGGCATCAGCATTCCTGTTTAGGGCTCATTTGGCATGAGTCCTATTTGAGGTTGGTAGCAGGAGCTCCAGGATGTGGAGCCCTGGGAAGCCACCATCAGAGAAGTGAAGAGCTTCCCTGACAGATTCAGAACGAAAACCTGGTCACCTGCTCCACACCAGATGCAGAGCACATGACCAGCGATGGATCAGAGGCTTCTATGAGCATGCCTGTCAGCATTTGAGAACTTGGCAACAGTCTTGAAGACAGCACTCACATTCCCAGTGTGAATTACTAGTGCTGGAGGGAGCAGAGCAGATTTTCTTTTCAAAGAATTGTGATGCATTGTTTTGACCTGTGTTGTGGCTCCTTGAAGGAGTCATGCAAAGAAGTTGCCTTTGTTTTACCTGGCTTGGAACTCTTCTAAGATAGAGGTGACTGCATGAGAGGAATTTTTCAAAAATATTTAAAGGAAAACGTATTAGCCACTGCCACCTGAGCCAAGGAATAACAGTTGGGGTAGACAGAAGACACAAAAAAGTCTGGGAAGAAAGGTTAGGGATTTTAAAACTTTGAAGAATAAAGGCTTTTAAAAGCTCCCCACTTACTCCTCTGAATCAGAAAGTCCATATGCACACCCAGAGTGGGGCACATGCTTAGAAATGATCTGAGAAGGCCATATCTTCACCTTTCACTGACCTTCAGGCTCTGCACAAGAAGCAAGGGAAGGCTACTGTAAGGTTTTAAGCTGCACAGCTGACTGTCGAAGCAGTGCCCAAACACACACAAAGAGCCCACGGGCAAAGACTGGGAGGTTTTTATTTTTGTTGTTGCACTTGTTTTTCAGTTGCAGGATTTTAAAGGAACTTGTCAGATCACTAATTTATCACTAAACTAAGCAAAAGGAGACTTCCCTGGCCACACAAAATAAAGAATACAGACTTTACAATATTAATTCAGAAAAGTCAGTAAATAAACAACATCCACCACAAGAGGTAGCAACAACAAACTGAGGAGGGGAAGGAATGTGATTCCAAAATTTACACATTTTTAACATTCAGAAGGTCCAGTTTTCAACTAAGAGTTGCAAGCAAGCAAATGAGAAATAGGAAAAAACTATACAATGGAAAAAAAGAAAATAGAAACTCTTCCTGCAAGACTCCAGGAATTATAATCAGAAATGATTTCTCTTAATCTGTGATAGCAGATATGATAATGGAGCTAAAGGAAACTTTGGAAAATGAGAAAAAGGAACTCAGAGAATTGCTACATAAGTGCACCACAGTTAAAAGTTTTGTTGAAATCAACCAAAGTAAGACTGGTGGAGCTAAATAAAGCACTCAGAGAAATAATCCATGTACAAGAGAAGATCAACAAATATGAACCAACAAAAACCAAATGAACAAACTTGAATTTAGATCCACTGCATTACCCAAGCTGAGAATGAAAAAAGACAGAAGAAAGCTGATCAGAGCCTAAGAAACTTGTGGGACACCATCAAGCTTATCAACATACATATAGTCAGAGTCCCAAAAGGAGACGAGAGAGGAAGTAGGGCTGAAAGAATATTTGAAGAAATGATGGTTGAAAATTTCCCAAATTTGAAGAAAAATAAAAATCTACGTATCCAAGGAGTTCAACAAATCCCAAGTAGGATGAACTCAAAGAGATCCACACTTACACATATTATAATCAAACCATCAAAATCAAAGATGAGAGAATTCTGAAAGCAGCAAGAAAGAAATTTCTTGTTATGTACAAGGGATCATCAATAATATTAACAGCTGATTACTCATCAGGAACCAAGGTCAGAAGGCATCAGAGTGACATATTCAAAATTTGAAAGAAAACAGTGGTCAATCAAGAATACTATATCCAGCAAGACTATCCTTCAAATATGAAGGAAAATTTAAGATATTCCCAGATCAACAAAATTGAGAGTTTGTTGCTATTTTACCTATCCTCCAAGAAATGCTAATGGTAGTCCTTCAGTGTGATGGGAAAGGAAACTAGAGTGAAACTGTATTCTGAACAAATAATATACACACAATTACATAATTTTATATTTACCATAATATACAATATGGTCAAGTTAGCTGCATATATAAATATAAAAGTCAGAAATAAAATAAACTTGTTAGCTATATAAGTAAATATAAAAATCAGTATTAATGTATTTCTGGTCAGTGTATTTTTTCAATAGAATTTAAAAAGATAGCTACTTAGACTCAACAGAGAAAGCTGTGATTTGTAACAATTAACAGGAGGGGGTGGGAAACAGATCCATATAGACCACGTTTTGCGTAACATGAATGCAACAATGGAGGAATTGAGCAACAAAAAATATGACCTAGAAAGCAAATGGCAATCTAATTCCTTCCTTAACAGTAATTGCATTATATAGTAATCAGTTATACTCTAATTAAAAGGCAGAATGGATTAAAGAAACCATGAGTCAACTATTGCTATGTACAAGAAACTCACTTTAGCACCAAACACACAAATGCATTGAAAGTGAAAGAATGAAAAATGATATTGCATGCCAACCAAAAGATAATGGGAGTGGCCACACTAACATCAAAAAAGATATACCTTAAGGCAAAAACTTTCTATAAGAAATAAAGGACATTGCATATTAATAAAGGGATCAATCCATCAAGAAGATGTAACACTTATCAACATATATGATACCTATCAGCAGAGTCCCAACATATATCAACCAAAAATCATAGGTGAAGGGAAAATAACAATTGTCATTGGAGACTTCAACACCCAACTTCCTGTTGGATAGAACAACTAGACAAATAAATAAACCAAGTAGAGGACTTGAATGAAATATAAACCAACTAGACCTAGCATATACAAAAGTCTACCCAGTAACAGCAGAATATGCATTCTTCTCAAGTGCACATGGAACATTCTCCTGGGTAGACCCTTTTTGTTAGGCCACAAAATGGGTCATTAAACTTTAAAAAATTGAAATCATACAAAATATTTTCTGCTACCACAATGGAATGAAATTTAAAATCAATGGAAAATGAGCAAATATGTGGAAGTTTTACAAAATATACTCTTCCTCAATGCATGAAAGAATTTAGTAAATGATTACAGGTGAATGGAAATGAACAAAAAAACATACCAAAACAAATGGGATGAAGCAAAAGCAGTGCTCAGAAGAAATTTACAGCTATCCCTACCTTAAAGAAGAAGATTTCAAACCAATAACTTAATCTTTCACCTTAATGAACTAGAAAAATAAGAGTAAGCACAAAGCCATCAGAAGGAAGGAATTAAAGTTTAGAGTAGAGATAAGTTAATAGGAAAACAATAGACTCCATGAAACCAAAAATTGGTTCTTTGAACAGATCAACGAAATTGACAAACTTTTGGCTAGACGGGCCAAGACAAAATTCAAATTACTAAAATCAGTAATGTGCAGACATTACTACCAACATTTATAGGATTAAAAAAGTATTATAAGAGAATACTATGAACAACTGTATGCCAACAAATTAGATAACCTAGATGAACCGGATAAATTTCTAGAAACAAACTGCCAAAACTGACTCAAGAAGAATTAGAAAATCAGAATAGGCCTATAACAGAGATCAGTAATCAAAAATCTTCTATCAAGAAAAATGTCCAGGACCAGATAGCTTTACTGGTAAATCTGTGAAACACTTTAAGAATCCTCCATAAAATCACCAAAAAATAGAAGAGGAAATGCTTCCTAACTTGTTATATGAAGCCCATATTACCCTAATACCAAATACAGCACAAGAAAGGAAAACTATGGACTTGTACCCCTAACAAGTACACATACAAAAACAATCAGCAAATGCTTAGAAACTGAATCTAGTAGCATAGTAAAAGGATTACTATACACAATGATTAAGTAATTCCAATCCAAAGTGTATACCTAGGAGAACTGAAATTAAAAAGCGATACACAAATGTATATAGTAGCTTTTTTCACAACAGCCAAAAAGTCGGAACAACCAAAATCTCCATTAACTATTGAATGGATAACAAAATACAATATATCCATACAAAGGGTTATTATTTAGCCATGAATAGGACAGATTTATTGATACATATAAAACATGGAAACTTGAAAGCATGTTATGTGAAAAAATTAGATACAAAAGGCCACATGTAGGATTCCATTTATATGAACTGTCCAGAATAGGTAAATCCATAGGCACTGAAAGCAGATTAGTAGTTGCCAGGGGCTGGGAAGAGGGTAATGTGGTGTAACTATATGGTAGGTATGGGGTTTCATTTTGGGATGATGAAAATGATTTGTAATTAGATAGTGATGACAGTTGTACAACATTAAGAATATGCTGGAAGTCACTTAATTATATACGTTAAAATAGTTAAAATGTTGAATTTTATATTATGTGAATTTAACCTTAACAAAAAATCATTTCTTCTAAAAAAAAATGTAAATGGATTAAATCTTCCAGTTGAAATGTAGAGATTGACAGGTTAGATTAAAAAGCATGACCCAACTATATATTGTTGATAAGAGACTAACTATAAGTTCAAAGACATAAATAGGTTGAAAGTAAAAGGATGGAGGAAATATACCATACCTCTAAGATCAGGAGCAAGACAAGGATGCCCATAGGCATCATTGTTATTCAACAATGTACTGGAAATTCTACCCAGAATGATTAGGCAAGAGAAAAAATAATAATAGTCATCTAGATTGAAAAAGAAGAAACAAAACTTTCAATATTTGCAAATGAAATGATCCTGAACAGAAAATCCTCCCCCCAAAAATGCACAACAAAACTGCTAGAAATGATAAATGAATTTAACAAACTGGTGGGGTACAGGATCAACATGAAAATATCAGTAGTGTTTCTATGCACTTTTAGTGAACTATCTGAAGAGGAACACAAGAGAAAAACTCCATTTACAATAGCAACTAAAAAAAATATCTGGGAATAAATTTAGCCAAATGTACAGAACTTATACATGGAAAACTACAAAACATTGCTAAAAGCAATCAAAGACCTAGGTAATAAGTGGAAGGACATTCCATGTTCATGGATGCAAAGGCTAAATATTTTTAAGATGTCAATTCTGCAAAAAGCAATTTACAAATTCAACAAGATCTCAATCAGAACCCTAGAAGCTTTCTTTGCAGAAATGAAAAAGTCAATCATCAAATTTATATGGATTTCTGCTCTTCAGTTCATTGTACTCACCCAGGACAACTAGCAAGGAGATGATAATGGACAATGACCATCCCAAGGAACAAAGAGAGTCTGCAACTGCAAGCAAGATAATGCCATCCACCTGTACCATGGTATCTAAGCCACCTCTCAGTTAGAGGTGGAGTGAGTACCACCATCCCAGAATCCTCAGGATAGGGGAATGAACAATGGACTAGAGTAGACTTACTGGTATTCTACTATAGACTCACTGTGATTCTAGCAATGGAAGAATTTATATCATTGTTGTGGAGGCAATGGCCACTGGAAGTTCTGGGAAGAAGGAGAGGGAAAAACAAGTGTAATATGGGGGCATTTTTGAGACTTGGGAATTGTCCTGAATGACATTGCAACGACACATACAGGCCATTATATATCTTGCTATAACTTACAAAATTGTGTGGGAGACAGTGTAAACTACAAACCATGCTTAATGGCAATGCTCCAAAATGGGTTCAATTGTAACAAATGTGCCACACTAATGAAGGATGTTGTTAATGTGAATAATGTGGGAGGGGTAGGGAGTGAGGCATATGGGAATCCCCTATATTTTTTATTAACATTCATGTAATCTAAGTATCTTTTTAAAAAATACAAAAACTATATTAAAAATTTTATATGGAAAGGTAAGGGGCGCAGAATAGAAAAAGCCATCTTGAAAAAGAAGAATGAAGTGGAGGACACAAGCTTCCCCATTTTAAAACATATGCCAAAGCTAAAGTAATCAAAACAGTATGGTATTGGCACAAGGACAGATACATGGACAAAGGGAATTGAATTCAAAGTTGAGAAATAACCCCTGACATCTATGGCCAACCTTGAAAAATTATGTGGAGTCAAATAAGTCAGACACAAAAAGACAAATATTATATGATTCCACAGATATGAAATAATTAGAATAATTAAATTCATAGAATCATAAACAAGAATACAGGTTACCAGGACCTGGGTGAATGTAGTGCATGGAAGAAGTAAGGTTTAATTTGTATAGCATTTCTCTTCATGTTGATCGGAAAGTTTTGGTAATGGATAGTTTTTATGGTAGCACAAAATTGTGAATATAATTAACACCACGGAATATTATACTTGAATATGGTTAAAAGGGGAAACCTAAGTTGTATATATGTTACTAGAATAAAAACTTAATAATAATATAATTAATATAATTATAATAATAATAATATAATTATAATACTATAGTTTAATCAGTTGTAACAAAGTTACCTCACTAATACAAATTGTTAATATTGGGAAAACTCTATGGGTGGGTGGGGTATTTATGGGAACCCTGTATGTTCTGCAAGGTTTTTCTGTAAACCTACAACTTCTTTAACTAAAAAGAAAGAAAAAAAGGGAAAAAAAATATGTTGAAGGATGTCTACCACAGCCTTAATGGCTAAAACATGTAACAAAAAAGGGAAAAAAAATATGTTGAAGGATGTCTACCACAGCCTTAATGGCTAAAACATGTAACAATTTAAATATCCATCTTTAGTAAATATAGAAAGATATTATGATATGAATAAAAGAATAGATGTTGACTTGAAAATGTATATTTGAAGAATACTCAATGGTGCTGGGAAATGCTCATGTTCATAAGAAAAAACTGTTCTTAAGAGGATGTAGAACAGTAACGATGATCTGATTTGGTATAAATAAATATATTTTATGAAAAAATGCAGGGAGAGTATTTACACACCTTGATTGTGTGTGACTTGGCCCCTGCTCATCCCGTCAACCACATCTCCAACAGCCTTTCCACTGCTTGCCAAGAGGCAGGTCACCTGCTGACCCTTTGTGCTGCTCTGCCTCTGCTGGAATGTTGTTCCCTCACCCCCACATACCAGCTCATCCCACCCATCAAGTCCCAACACAAATGTCATTTCCACAGACACTCCCAGCTACTTCCCAGCTACTCTCACTTCATCACCCTGTTTATTTCCTTCATATAATTTATTATAATCTGCAGTTACTGCTTAGAGAATTTCTTTGTTGTCTCTACTTCCCCCACAAGAAATAAAATAGACTTTTTGAGGGTAGTGAAATTACTCCATTGCTTATCACTACTCCTCAGAGTCTGGAACAAGACCAGGAATGACATATGTGTCAATATTTGTAGATTGACTTAGCAAAAGTTTTGCTTTGAAGAAAGAAAAAAATATTCATTTCTGATATGTTTTTTTCTTTTTCCATATTTTTCAAATTTTCTATGCTAAATATGTGTTACTTCAATAATTAGAAAAAACTTGAGAAAAATGTTAGTTGTGAGTACTATATTGTGTAAATAAAGACAACATTCAATTAAAGCACATTTCAGGGAATGAAAGAAATGGGGCCAAGAGAAGAGGAACACAGCCTTGGGGACAGGTGGTCGGCCTGGGCTAGATCTAGCACAGGTAGTGGCCAGGGTGTTGAGAGTACAAACCCACCTTGGCCCCCTTGCTCTTCAGACATCAATTTATGCATTTCACATGGCATCTAAGGTGGGGTCATAGCCACCCTTCAAAGAGTGTGTCTAGGTCTCATTGTCCTGCACACACACCCTAGAGGCTGCAGACACCAATGCTTCTTTAGCACCACTGCATCAGGTTGATTATTCTATCCCATTGTCAACTCTAAGATTTGCATGATTAGAAATAAGGCCCCTTTTGTTCCTGATGTGGTTATGGGAGCGTTTTCCATTTCTAGGTTTCTCTTACCAAGGCTTACCAATTTAATTAGACATTCAAAGAATCCAATTTTGGCTTTCTTGATCTCTTCTAGAGTACCTTTGTTTTCTATTTGAGTCATTTCTGCATTCCTGTAATAATTTCCTTTTTTCTGTAAAATTTTCTGAATTCAGTGTCTAATTCTTACCCTAACTTCTTGAGAGACATGCTTGAGTCACTAACGTGACTCTAGCATAAAATTTCCACATTTCTGTGACTGGCTGCCTGTTCCTTAGGAAAAGATGGTAGGGGGTGGAGGCCAGCAACTGTTCCCTGCCAACATTGTCCTGCATTCCTGTCAGGTAGAATGAAAGAAAGGTGTGGAGAGACAGGAGAATGAATGAATGAATGAATGAATGAATGATCCTGCCAAAAACCAATGATGTGCAGACATGAACAAGGGAGGACTGCCTAAACAGAAGAGAGTGTTTTGATTTACTCAAGACCTTTCACGAGTAGCCAAAATTGGCAAAATAATTGCAAGAATGGGGATTTGATGGCAAGAAAATCCCCATTGTTTTTACTGCATAGAAATATCCGTGGCAGCCAAAGGAGGAGTGAGAGTGCGGCAGTGCTGGGCCCTGGAATGTGCTCTGAGATGCCTTTATTCCCCAGGCGCCCGCACACACTAGGACTACAGCTGACTGTGGCTCCTGCTGAGAAGGACCACGCCCCCCCCCCATTTCTCCACACAGGTGCTGTTCGGGAGGGTGAACTTGGGATCCCAGGGTTCAGTGTCCACCAGGAATCTGCAGGACAGCTGAAAAGGAAAAAGGATGAGAGAGAATTAGAAAGGGTGACATGCTGGGAGCAGCACGTGTAGGATATATAGGAACTAAAATTGCACCAAAAATAAAAAAAAACAAAGAAAGCAAACGGGGTGTTTCTCCAGAGCCTCCTCTTAGGAGAGTGTGACAGACATGGGACCCCCTCATCAGAGTCCATGCAGGCATGGGACCTTGCTCAGGGCCATCCATCCAGGAAGAAATCTTGGAGATGCAGAAAATTTCTCCATCATGATTCCACCCAAAGGAAACAGTAACTGAAATAGAATAAAAATCAGTGGAAATGCTGGCAGAGCTCTGCTAGTGATACCTAAATTTATATAAGGTTCAAAATATCCCTACCATTGAGGACCTATAACAGCCTCCTCCATCTCCTACCCACTGGGATGTTCATTGATATTCACTGTGATAGGCTTTGCCTGATTCGTCACATTTCTCCCCTCCCTCCTTCCCTGCAGTCCTCGTTTTCACAGCTGATAGGCTCACAGTTCACCCACATGCTCAGGGCAAATGCCCAGGATCACCCTAGGTGTGCCCTTTCCTCCCAAGTACATCAACAATCAGACTGCTCTAACTCCAGGTGGAGCCAGAAGACAGCACTTCCCCACCAACCAGCAACTGCCATGCCCAGGTTTTTCATCCTACCCAACACCATGAGATTTGCATGACAAAGCTTTCAGAGTGGTGCTTGTAAAGCATGACTTAGGTCAAGTCCTTCCACTGAGTCCCATCATCAATCGGACATTCTGCAGAAAATCCTACATCATCCATCCTGACAGCCCCACCCCTCTGCACACCTGACACTCAACACATCCCCTGTCAAGACACAGGTGCAGGGATACTCAAGCCAATCCCTGCGCTCTCCTGCCTTAGCCCATCTCAGTGCCTCTCTACAGCTGCCTGTCCAGCTCTTGCAAAACTACGTGTCTTGGTCCTTCAGCTCATCACCTTGTTGTGAGGTCTTCCCTGACCACCTGTCCAACAAGCGAGCACCTTCCAATATCATTCGTTTCCCCTTATCCCCATTACTGCTATGAAGCTTACAACCCAGCCTGCACCTCGACATTCAGGAATTTGGGGCTTATGTATATCCCTTGCCCAAACCCCAAGAGAATACAGCCCTCTGTCATCTTTCCTGCTGATTCACAGGTATCCCCTACAGAGGCTGCTGACCAACCCACCATCATTCCATCCCAAACCCGAGGTCAGACAGTGACAGACAGGGGGTTCTCAAGTCCTGGGGTACACTGAGAACCCAAGGGGCAAATGGAGCCCCAGCCATCAGGTCTGCCCGAAGCAATGTGGACAGCAAATAGGGGCAATAGGAGGGGGCGTGGTAGGGAAGACATGCGTTCCCATTATGCCTGGCCTCAAAAGGCGTTGACCCATGAAGCCCCTGTCCCACAGAGGTGCTGGGAAGTAAATGGGGTGATGAAAGGAAGAGGGCAGGCAGCAGGCAGCCACACATGCAGCCACACATGCATGCTCACACGTGAGCATCATGTCACCAGTACGGTGTGATCTCAAAAATGAGGCCACGGAAGGCACAGCACGGAGGACTGGGGAAGGCACAGGAAGTGGTGGGCTATGCAGAGGATGCCCTAATTCGGACGACTTTCATTTTCACGTGGGAATTGATGCTGACCACAAACAGCACCATCTGCCTGTGGAATGAGACACAGCCACCTGTGGCAAATTGCGTCCAAGCCTTGTGTTTGCACACGCCCCGGAACCTGCAGAACCCAATGCTTGATCTTCTTCAGCGTTCCTGCATCGTCTTAATCACCAACAGGATTCATAGTGAGGCCCCTTTAGTTCCTGATGTGGGTAGGACTGGCGTCTCCCTTTCTAGGCCACTCTTGCCAAGGCTTAGCAATTTCACTAGACACTCAAGAAACCATTTTGGAATCTCTTGGTGCTTTCTGGGGTGCCTTTGCTCTCTGTGACACTTATTTCTGCATTTTGGTATAATCTCCTTCCCTCTGTTTTCCCTGGGTTCAATTTGCCATTCCTTGTCTGACTTCTTAAGACAGAGACTTGATTCTCTGATCTCGGCCATTTCACTTTAGCAGCATCCACATTTCCAGCTCTCCTGTCTGTTTAAATCCAAAGCCAGTAGCAGTTCCAACGTGCATTATGCCAAAGATTTCAATCATTTCCTTAAAAATAACATTTGAATCACTATTGGGACATTTTCTGTAGCCCAAGTATTATTTTCAGATTCATAAATAAAGCCTAACTCTTCCACTTGCCTAATCATAGAAACCAAAGCTAGTTTCCATTACCTATAAATGCCGGGCTTGCCCTGAAAACCAAATTTAAATCCAGTCAATTTGTTATCACCACCTAACTTTATCATTCCTAAGCAACCAGTGCCTCCCCACTTTGTAAGACCCCCAAAGTAAAATCGCAACTTCATATCAAGCATTCAGTACATTTCCTCACTTGCTTCTGTATTCGCCCTCTAAAAGCTGCTTCTTTCCACCCCCTTGGTGGAGCTCCCTTCTACTTTCTGAATGCAATGCTGCTCAATTTACCAATTGCTCAAAAAAAACTATGAGATCCTAAATTGCATGAAAACTTTTTCAATTATCAAAAATGTGAGCATTTGAAATTACTTTACGAATCCCAAAAAGAGAAAGATTATATTTGTGGGCTGGTCCATTCCTGTGGGTTTGAGACTGTTTCAATTGGACTAACTCAGTGAGGTGTGACCCAGGTTGAACCTCTGCCCTCTTGCTGGGCTAATAAAACACAGGAAAGAGAGCTCTATCACATGTGATGCTGCCATCTAACAGATAGGAGAGGCTCAAAGGACTGAGGCCCCAGGGAGAGATGAACCATTTACCTCATAGCTTGCAGCTGAAATCGGCAAGAAAGCAGAGCAGCCGACCCTAAGAGAAGGAAAGAGAAAAACCCTTTGCCTGGTTGCCCTCAGCTGAGCTCTGGGAGACAGCACAGCCTGGAGGAAAGGCAGCGACCAGCAGAGATCACCTGCCATATTGCTTCAACATGTGGTAGCTGATGGGTGAGACAGCACCTCTTAAGGTACCTTAAAGTGAACTTTTCATGGCTTTGGGCCTGTATGTTTTATCCCAAATAAATATCCTTTATAAAATCCAATACATTTCTGATACTTTGAATTGGCAGCCCTTCTGCAAACTAAAGCAAAATATCTGCTGAATTTCCAAACATTCTGTGTGTTTCAGGATAACATTTTCTTCTTAATTTCAATGCTACTTCACATGATGACCAAATAAAAAGCTGTGCCATCTGCTCTGCTCAATGAGCCAAAATCTGGTCAGTTTTCATCAATGTTCCACCAGCTCAAGAAAGCAGGCATATTCTGCAGTTCTTGGCAAAATGTTCTACATAAAACACAAAGTCAAATTCGTCACATGGGTTCTTAAATTCTTCCATATACACCCTGGTTTTGATTGCATAGTTTCTAGAAGGTCCTGAGATAGGTACTTGAAATTCCTCAAGTAGGACTGTGGAAGGAACTGATTTGCTTCTTCTATCCTTGTCATGTGTGGCTTTGTACTATCTGGCTCTGATAAGATGTGGCTCTGCAGATAGAATCATTGTGACTTCTAAAATCAAAGCAAAATGTGGCCTTAAGTTTTTTCAAAGGCCATTGTTTTGTATCCCATATTTGTCTGAGTCCTAAAACCGGGAGAAAAGCCACATTCAGAATTGCACAATTGCCGTTTACACATAGTGCCCACACTGGAGGCCTACTGGGGTCATCGATGGGGGCCTTATAGTGTCCTGTGTCTCAGTTCCAATGCTGGACGGCAGGGCACAGAGATGGGGAATAGAAGCCAAGACCCTTTCTGCACTTAAGTTGCATTCGAGCTTTAACCTAGAGTTTGAAGTAGAAAAGGAGCAGGACTCCCGGCTTTCCTGGCATGTAATGGAGCCAAGCTGAAAGCTTTTCCAGCTGGGAGCACTACTGACAGGCCTTCAGGGCATATCCTTCTGTCCTTGTCCAGCATGGGGTCTTGAGCATGCCTTGGCCCTTCACCCTCCTCTTCACAGGGATGACAGAGCAGCCTTGCTGACCTCACAGACCTACCCTTGCATATTTATCCATGCCACCACCAAATCATGGTGGGGCTTACAGGCCAGAGTATCAGAGCTGGCTTCTGCAGTAGTCTTTGCACTGTGCCTTGAGCTTTTGTGCTGTGAAGTAGAGGGGCTCTCTCTTACCAAGGGAGAGTCAACTTGGATTTCCTGAGAAGCAGGATGCAGTTGCTCCATTCAACAGCATTCCTGAATGGCCCAGAAGGACAGAGGCAGACACTCTGTGAGCCAGAGTCTCAGAAAGGGAGACAGGCTGATTCCAGTGGTTGCTCCCTATCAGTATATTTGTGTGTGTGTGTGTGTGTGTGTGTGTGTGTGTGTTCCTTTTTAGTTGAAAGGGAAGGCGGTGTGGAGAGATTGGAAAATGAATAAATGATGGACAGATGGATGGATGGAGGATGGATGGATGGATGGATGGATGGATGGA
>JAQZBX010025921.1:0-12882 GCA_029593785.1 Cabassous unicinctus | reverse complement strand
AGACAAAGGTGGGTTGAGAGTGCAGCAGTGCAGGGATGCTCCAGCAGGGTCCTCACCAGCTGTGCAGCCCAAGAACAGGTGCCAGGACCAGGCTGGAGGTTGGAGGGAGATGTCAGCTCTACTGGGGGGGGGTGAGGGGGTGCCATCACTGAGGCCTGTCCCCACCTCCAGGGTCCCCTGTGCAAGATTCAGCTCACAGGCCTGTTCATCAGAACTCTGCCTGGAGTAGATGCGTCCCTGCCTCCAAGGAAAGAACTGAAAGAGGGAGGGGTGATCAGGTAATTTATGCACTTTCCCCAGCACAGGGGAAAGTGTGTCCTAGAAGGGCAAGGACAGCTGGGACAAGCATGGGGCACAGAAGGTGGAGAGGCTGGGACCTGGAGTGATGGCTCTGCCCAGAGGAAGGGCATGTGGACTCCTGCTGGTCACCCCTGGGCTCTCCGCTCAGAACCAGCACATGATCCGTCCAGCACAGGAGTGCTGAGACCCGCTGAGAGAGGGTCAAGAAAACCCCAGTCTATCAGGAGCATCTCCTGACGACTCTCCTAAACCTTCCCCCAATGGCCCTCCTTGATTGTCCTTTTGATTCCCAGCAGATTTGTGCTTCTTTGGGTTCAATTTTATTCACCACCTTTTTTTCTACTGGGCCTTCTTGCAAGGGGTAGTTTGCAAGGTCTTCCTCGTGTTTTCTGCAAATTGTGTGGCCTAATTCTAGGTCCATTAAATATATTGGAAAAATCCTCTGTAAAGAAATAGCAGCAAATGCTATGAAGTAACTACTTTTCAGGAATGAGATAAAGACAGAAAACTGTATAGAAAAGGGGGTAAAAGCCCTGGACATTCATATGCATTAAATTAGGATATACTTACAATGTGGAATTCTCTTATTTGTTTTATTTTTAATAAACGTTTTATTACACTTTCTTCTCTTAATTATCAATATCTCTTATATGTTCATATGTGCAAATAAAACATGTTCTAGAATGTTCCTGTGGCCCTCCTCCTAAAGGCCCAACCCTGGAAATCACATCTACAGTTCAATGAATATATTAGGTGTGGCTCAGACACACAATCAAATACTGTACAGCAATGAGCCCAAACACACAACATCATCCTGTAAAACTGATGAATCTCTCGAACATACCTTTGGTGTACACTAGTAATTGTACCTAAAGAGAATATTCTGAATGATTCCATTACATAAAGCAGGAAAACTATATGTCTTGGTCCTTCAGCTCATCACCATGTTGAGAGGACTTCCCTGCCCACCTTCAATCAGGCCAGCACCTTCCAATGTCACTCTCTTCCCCTTAGCCCCGTTACTGCTCTGAAGCTTACAACCCAGCCGGCACCTTGACATTCAGGAATTAGGAGCTCATGGATGTCCCTTGCCCAAGCCCCAAGAGAACACAGCCCTTTGTCATCTTTCCTGCTTACCACACAGGCCCCCAAAGGGTGAGCTCACAGGGAAGTTCCACCATCTTCCTGAATGACGTCAACTCAACCTGGTGCGTCTGTCCCCACTGTCCAGCATATGCACTCCCTATTCAGCAAAACCACAAGCAGGGTGACCCCATTTACCATCTCAAGTGCCCCCACACCATGGGGAGGCCCAGGTGCATCTACTCTGCTTGTCTCATCTCCTTGGGTTTATGTTTTTCAGCCACTTCTTCCCTTAGCCTCTCTCCTGCTTGTCCGTCTCTACCCTTCTCTCTCCCAACAATTATTTCAGGATCAAACTCTGTGTCTGTCCCCCTCATGCACTAGCAGAATTTCTGATGATAATATTTAGTCCCCTGGGTACCGTCTCTCCTTTTATCCTGTTTTAAAGATCCCTGCTCCTTAAGGAATCCTGTAGAAAGTGGAAGAATCTCTCATGAACAGTTGTATTTCTTTAAAATGTCAATCACATTAAAGAAGCACTGGGTGTTTTCTGTCTGTTCGGGACTCCCCCACCCTTAGCCTTGTTCCAGGGGGACCTGGGTTTGCAGGAAGCAGAGCATATCCACTCACCTTCTGCTGAATCTGTCTGCTTCACAGCAGGTTGTAGGTGAAATCATCCTCATTGTGCCGATTGAACTGGAACACAGCAAACTCCCCTGACATGGCAAAATACTTCCAATTTTTGCTAATGTCATAAAATTCTTTGAGAATGGTCCAGACATGACCCGCCAGCAAAATGACACCCAGAAGCAGAGGCCCCAGGGAAGCCATGTGTGTTCCCCGCATCAGTGCTGAGTCTGAGGACAAGGGGTACTGCAGCTGCCAGAGATGCCCTTCATGACTCTGGAAGCCACTGGGCCCTGTTCCTGGAGGCCCCAAGCTTAGCATCAATTCCTGCCTTGGACCAGCGCCTAAGTCCAGCTCCTCTTCCACACTCCCCCGCCTAGTCTCTCCCATATCACCAAACACATGGTCAAGCAGGAGGCCACACCAACCACCACACCCCCCATGATGGTGTCCATATCCTCCTCCCTAAGCCTTGGACCCAAGGACATGCATCAATGTGCCCATCCCCTGCACGTGTCCAGGGAAGCCCCCTGCCCCATCCCAATTCTGGAAAGGACCCAGGTGGGGGCTACACCCACCTTGCTGAACTCCCAGCCTTGCACACAAGGTCCATCATTGTCATGGGATCTAGAAAAAAAATGGATTGCTCAAACCACAGGGAAAGGAACTCTGCCTGTCACCTTGGCTGTGCCCATGACCCCAGGGCCAGGACAACAGCACCTACGGGGGGGAGGGAGGAATCATTGCTGTGGCATATGGTGGCATCATTTCCTCCATCTGCTTCTGTCCATGCCCAGGGCCCTCTCTGGAGCCTGCTGTTCAACCCGCCATCCCCCTTTACCCACTCTGAGGCCTGGCAGTGACAGACGGGTTTCTTAATACCTTGGGTGGACTGAACCCCAGAATTTGTGAGAAATGGAGCCCCATACACCAGGTCTGGTGTGGTCAATGTGAACAACAGCTAGGGGTATGAGAAGGGATCGGTGTGGGGAAGACATGCATTCCCATGATGCTTAACCCTCTCTGGTCCCATGGCCTCAGAGAGGCATTAACCCACAATGCCCTCTTGACAGAGAGCAACTCTGGAGTAAAAGGGATGATGGAAGGGAGACGGCAGGCAGCAGGCAGTTGCTCAGCACGTGAGACGCCCTGACCTGAGTATCCTGTCACCAGTATGTTGTGCTCCCAAAATGAGGCCACAGAGGCACAGAACTGAGAACTATGGAAGTGGTGGCCTATGGAGAGGGTGCCCTCATCCGGACCCCTTTCATTGTCACGTGGGAATTGATGCTGACCACAACAGCACCACCCGGCGGTGGAATGAAACACAGCCACCTGCTGTGAATTGCATCCAGGGCTCAGGTCTGCTCATACCCTGGAACCTGTAGACTGCAATGCTTGAACTTCTTCAGGGATCCTGCATCGTCTTCATCACCAACAGGGTAGGTAGTGAGGCCCCTTTAGTTCCTGATGAGGGTATGACCAGCATCTCCATTTCTAAGCCACACTTGCCAAGGCTCAGAAATGTCATTAGACACTCAAGAAACCAGTCTGGAATCCTTGGTCCTTCCTGGGGAGCTCTGGCTCTCTGTGACATTCATTTCTGCATTTTGGTTATAATCTCCTTCCTCCTATCTTCTCTTTGTACAATTTGCCATTCCTTGTCTGTCGTCTTGAGACAGAGACTTGTTTCTATGATCTCAACCATTTTTCAGCAATATCAATATTTCGAGCTCCCTGTAAATCCAAAGCCAGCAGCAGCCCTGACATGTGTTATGATGCCAAAAGTTTTAATCGTTTCTTAAAAATGTATTCAAATCTCCAGTAAGAATCTTTCTCTATCCCATGTATCATTTAGAGATTAATAACAAAAACCTAGGTCCTGTAAATGCTGGGCTTGCCCATAAAACCGAATTTAAACACAGCCAATTAGTTATCGCCAGCTAACTTTCTCATTCCTAAGCACCACCACCACACACATTGCAAAGCCCCCAAAGTGAAATGGAAACTTCATGTCAACCAATCAGTACATTTCTTCATTTGCTTCCATATTTGCCCAGGAAAAGATGCTTCTTTCCACCCCCTTGGTGGAGCTCCGTTCTACTTTCTGAATGGGATGATGTGCAATTCACCAATCCTCAGTAAATCTGTAAGATCCGAAATTGCCTGCAAAGTTTTTCATTTATTAAGATGTAGTCCTGAGGCAACCAATCAGAACAGCAAAAGGCTGAGGCCCCTCCCCAACTTTAGGAAGGGAAAGAAAAAAGGTCTTAAAAAGGCCTAACCCAGGGTCTCATATGTGCGTCTCACCCATGTCTCAGATTGTGTACTTTTCTCTTTTCTTGTTTCTTAATAAACTCTTTACTCCCCTGCCTTAAAAAAATATATGTATACATATAGTATTGCTGAATTTACTTAATTTGTGTGTTTCTAGATAACTATTTCATCTAAATCTCACTCTGACCAAAGCCCCCACCGTACCATCAGCTCTGTGATATTCATTGAGACTTGTTTTTTCGATCAAAATCTGGTCAGTTTTTATCAATGTTCCACCGCTCGAAAAAATAGGCATATTTTTCAGTTCTTGGGTAAATGGTCTGTATAATTCACAAAGTCAAATTTGTCACATGTTCTTAAATTCTTCCATATGCTCCCTGGTTTTGACTGAACAGGTTCTAGCAGTTCCTGGGAGAGGTGATTCAAATTCCTCCCCTAGGACAGTGAATGTACCTGATTTTCTTCTAACCTTGTCCTGTGGTGCTTTATACTACCTGGCTATGAAAAGAGGTGGTTCTGCATATAGAATCATTGTAACCTCTCAAATCAAAGCAAAAGGTTTCCTTAGGTTTCCCCGAAGCCCATTTAACTTATCCCATATTTGTCTGAGTCCTAAAACCACCAGAAAAGCCGCAATCAGAACTGAGCAATTCCCATTTACACATTAGTACTCAAATTGGAGGCCTGCTGGAATCACCGATGGGGGCCTTAAAATGCCCCACTGCCAGAGGACACGGCACAGAGATCGTAAATAGAGACCATGCATGCATGTAAGCTGCATCTGAGTTTTAAACTAGTGCTTGAAGTAGAAGAGGAGCAGAACACCAGGCTTTCCTGGCATGAAATGGGACCTGAAGGTGAAAACGATTCTACCTGTTAGCACTGCTGGCAAATGTTTGGGGAGTATCCATCTGTCCCTGCCCAGCATGGGGTCTGTTACCAGGCCTCAGCCCTCTGAGCCTCCACTCCAATGGGGATAACAGGCCAGCCTTGTTAAGCTCACAAACGTACCTTTGCATATTTGGTGGGGATGGGGTGTGCATTTACAAACCAGCACATGGATTGATGGAAAGGACCAGTGCTAGCTTCAGCAGTGGTCCTTGTGTTATGCCTTTGAGCTTATGTGCTGTGAAGCATAGAGCATCCTCTCATCAAGATAGAGTCAGCGTGGTGGTCTTGGGAACCCAGTAGCTAGCAGAGAAGCAGGACCCAGTTCCTCCTTTCAGCAGCATTCCTACCCCGGTGCCTGAGTGGTTCCACAGGAGAAGGTCTGTCCCTCCATGAACCTGGGTCCTGGAGAGGGAGGCAGGGGGTGGCCAGTGGCTGCTCCCTCATAGCATTTTTTTTTTCATCCCTGTTGAGCAGAAAGGGAGAGGGGTATGGAGAGATTGGAAAATGGATTGATGGATAGATGCAGAGATGAATGGATGGATAGATGGGTGTTTGCAAGGATGAATCTTTGGTTGGATGGATGGATGGATGGATGGATGGATGGATGGAAGGATGGATAAATGACCTTGCAAACAAAGCCTTAGAGTGCAGGATATGAGCCAGCAAGGACTGCCTTACCTGAAGTGAGTGGATTGATTTACTCAAGATCCTGCACAAGCTGTCGAAAGAATCACCATAATGGGAAGAGTCCCAGTTGCTTTTCAGTGAGCAGAGATATCTGAGTACAGCAGCTTGTGGTGTTCCGGAAAGTGCCCTGAGTTCCCTTTATTTCCCAGGCACCTGCACACCCTAGGAGTACAGAGCTGACTGTGGCTCCTGCTGAAAAGGCCCCCACCCCACCTATTGCCCCACACAGGTGCTGTTCAGGAGGGTGAATCAGTGAACCAGGGCCAGTCATCCTCCAGGAAAGTGCAGCACAGCTGAGAAGGAGAAAGGATGAGAGAGAATTACAAAGGGCAGCACGTCTGAGCAGTACTTGTAAGACACACAGGAACTCAAAGATGCACGAAAATTACAAAACCTTGGAAACCAAACAGGATCGCTCTCCTAGAGCAGAGCTGGGAAAGCTCCAAGCAGCGCTGAAGGAAGGCACAGAGACTGCTGGATCCTGAATCTGCCCACCTGAGCCCTGGATCCTAGGATGCCTACCTGGCAGTCCCTGCCCCCAATGGATTCCTGTCCACTCATAGGCTCCCCCGGGCACAGGATGCTGGTAGACCCACGCCCCATTTCTCCTAGGTGAGCTGATGCCCAAAGAATGCTCCAGCATGGTACTCACCCATTGAACAGCTAGAGGATAGGTCCCTGCACGAGGCTGAAAATTGGATGGAGATGTCAGGTATACTGGGGGAGGGGGGGAACCATCCCTGACACTCGTCCTTCAACACCAGAGTTTCCTGTGACAGATTCAATTCCATAGACCATGACAGCAGAGCTTTGCCTGGATGAGAAGCTTCCCTGCCTTCAAGGAAAGTATTGAAAGGGGCAAGGATGATCAGATAAACTAGGCAGTTCCCCCAGCACAGGGTGACATGTGACAAGAAGGGCAAGGACCACAGGGACAAGCATGGGGCACAGAAGGTGAAGAGGCTGGGACCTGCATTAATGGCTCTGCCCAGAGGAAGGACATGTGGACTACTGTAAGTCGCCCCTGGGCTCCCAGGCTCTCTGATCAGAACCAGCACATTCTCCATCCAGCACAGGAACCCTGAGACCCGCTGAGGGAGGGTCAGGAAACCCCCATTCTAGCAGGAGCATCTCCTGATGACTCTCCTAAACCCTCCCCCATGGCCCTCCCAGCTTGTCATTTTGATTCCCAGCAAATTTGGGCTGCTTTAGGGTCAATTTTATTCACCAAACTTTTTTTCTCCTGGGCCTTCTTGCAAGAGGCAATTTTCAAGGTCTTCCTCATGCTTTTTGCAAATTGTGCAGCCTAATTCCAGGTCCAGTAAACATATCAGAAAATGCTGCTGTCAAGAAATTGTAGCAAATGCTATGAAATAGCTCCTTTTCAGGAATGAGAAAATGAAAGAGTCCATATAGAAACGAGGTAAAAGACTTAGATAAGCATATGCATATAAATTAGGATATACTTACAATGTGCAATTACTTTTATTTCTCTTATATTTAATTCATGTTTTATTATTCGCTATCCTCTTAATTATCAATATCTCTTATAAGAGCTGTTCATATGTGCAAATAAATCATGTTCTAGAATGTTCCCTGCGGCCTTCCTCCTAAAGACCCACCTCTGGAAATCACATCTACAGTTCATTGAATAGAATAGGGGTGGCTCAGCCTCACAATCAAATACCGCACAGCAATGAGCCCAAACACGCTAGGGCATCATCTACAACTGTGATGAATCTCTCAAACATGACATTGGTGTATACAAGTAATCGTACCTGAAGAGAATTTTCTGAATGATTCCATTACATATAGTAGGAAATCAGGGTCATGTCCTCACTTGTGGGGGGCATTGCCCCTGGGGACATGAGGGACTCCTCTGTGCCAAGAATCTTCCATCTTCTTATGGGGTTGTTGGCAACTCAAAAGTAAGAGCTCATGTTACAAATGCTCATTGAGCCGGTTGAAGTTCTATGAGTTTATCAGGCTTCTATAAGAAGTTGTTAAAAGATACTATTTTCCCTTCCTTAAGTATAGATCCAGAATAACTCGGGAACTATTCAGAGACAAGCACATCCATCCAGGACCTCCACATACCCCCGGGGAGCACTTCTTTCTCTGGACTGACCTGGAAAGTGTCTAGAAAGCTGACTTACCCTGGGGCTCAGTTGACATATGGTCCCACAAACTCCACACACAACCAACTACTCACACACGCCTATCCCTCCTCCCATGGACAACCAGTCACCAAGCTAGGACAGGAGGTCAGGGGCTGAGGCAACAGCAATGAAGGTGTCCACCACCAAGGGAGTCCTGATGGCCTCCGAGGAGAGAGGGCAGGGGCTGCAACCCAAGGAAGAGACAGATGATCAAGAAATGGGGGAGAACTTGAGTAATCCAGCAGGCTCTGGGCCGGGATGTAGGTTCCAGAGAGCCTCCTCTTCAGGAGAGTGTGACAGACATGGGACCCCTCATTAGACCCTCTCATCAGAGTCCCTTACTCAGAGCCATCCATCCAGGAAGAAATCTCGGGGATGCAGAAAATTACCCTGTCATGATTCCACCCAAAAGAAACAGTAAGTGAATAAGAAAAAAATCAGTGGTAATGTTGGCAGTTCTTTGCTAAAAATACTTAAATTTATATCAGGTCCAATCTTTCTTTACCTTTCATACCCTATGAAAATCTTCTCCTTCTCCATTCCACTTGGATACTCAACGGTACCATAACTATGATAGGTTGGACTGCCTCATGTCATTTCCCCTTCCCTCCACACCAGTAGCCGTCATCTTCACATCTGCAGGGTCACAGTTCACCCATGTGTTCAGTGCAAATGCCCAGGACCACCCTAGATGTGCCCTTTCAGGCCAAAAACATCAACAATTCAGGCTGCTACATCTCCAGGTGATTCCAAATGTCAGAGCTTCCCCACACCCAGCACCCACTGTGCACAGATTTTTGCTTACGGACCTCCTACCCTTTCCTGACGCCACCCCCCATTTGATTTGCAGGGCACTGTGGGGAAGAATCCTTGAGACATGGAATTCTGGCTTGAGAACACAGAGTGTCTGGAATGCCAGACACTAGCTCAAAAGGAAAACCTTGAGAGCAGTGTTTGAAGTCTTGTGGGCACCAAGACTCAAGGATAAGATAAACAACAGGTGTGAACTTTGCCTGCAATAAACTTCCAAGCTACATCTGAGAGTAATTCATCACTAGCCGTGCTTCTCTGCACGTAACTGAAACCTTGCTCTGCTAATAAAAGTGCTGGGCTGTCTGTGCTTCGGGGCTGGCATTGTAGATACGTTCTGCTAGCCCCCTGACCCCAGCTTTCTCTTAAACTCTTAGTCTTTTCTTTCTTATATCGTTGTAACCATCGACGAGTCACCCACTTTACAGCAACAGAGCACAGCAATCAAAGTGATGCTTGTAAAGCATGACTTAAATTATGACCCTCCACTGGGCCACAACCTCAACAAATTCCTGACCCTGTGGAAAAAATCCCATGTCCTCCAACCAGTCATCCTTACCCTTCTGCACACTTTCCTCTCAGCACCTCCCTTGCTGACACTCAGGTTAATGGACAGTCAAGGCAGTACCACAGCTCCCCAGCCTTGGCCCAACTCAGCGCTTCTCGGTGGCTGCCTGTCTTGCTTTTGCAAACCTACATGTGCATGGGCCCTTTGACTCACCACCTTGTTGAGAGGTCTTCCCTGCACACCTGTTCTACAGGCCAGCCCATTCCAATGTCACTTGCTTCCCAGTGGCCCCTATAACTGTTGTGAAATTTGTAACCCAGCCTGCACTATGACATTCAGGAATTTGGAGCTATGTCCAGCCCACCATCCCCCTTTACCCACTCTGAGGCCTGACAGTTGGCAGACAGGGGTTTCTCAAATCCTCGGGTGGACTGAACCGAATAAATTGTGGGAAGTGGAGCCCAGACCTCAGGTCTGGTGTGGTCAATGTGGACAACAGCTACGGGCATGAGGAGGGGTCGGGGTAGGGAAGACATGCCTTCCCATGATACTTGGCCCTTCTCTGGTCCCATGGCCTCAAAGAGGCATCAACCCACGATGCCACTTCCCACAGAACCACTCAGGAATAAAACAGGCAATGGAAGGGAGAGGGCAAGCAGCAGGCAGACCCACAGCCCATTAAGACACACTGACCTGAGCATCGCTTCACCAGTAAGTTGTGATCTCAAAAATATGGCCACGGAAGGCACAGCACTGAGAATTAGGGAAGGCACAGGAAGTGGTGGGCTATGCAGAGGGTGACCTCATCCAGACCCCTTTCATTGTCACATGGGAATTGATGCTGATGACAAACAGCACCACCAGGTTGTGGAATGAGATGCAGCCACCTGTTGTGAATTGCATCCAGGGCTCATGGTTGCACAAGCCTGGGAAACTGCACACCCTGATGCTTGATCTTCTTCAGCGTTCCTGCTTCCTCTTCATCACCAACAGGGTAGGTAGTGAGGCCCCTTTAGTTCCTGATGTGGGTATGACCGGCATCTCCATTTCTAGGCCACACTTGCCAAGGCTTAGCAATTTCATTAGATACTCAAGAAACCAGTTTGGAATCCTTGGTCCTTCCTGGGGAGCTTTGGCTCTCTGTGACACTCTTTTCTGCATTTTGGTTATAATCTCCTTCCTCCTATTTTCTCTTTGTTCAATTTGCTATTCCTTGTCTGACGTCTTGAGACAGAGACTTGGTTCTCT
Source organism: Cabassous unicinctus (assembly GCA_029593785.1). Classification (NCBI taxonomy): domain Eukaryota; kingdom Metazoa; phylum Chordata; class Mammalia; order Cingulata; family Chlamyphoridae; genus Cabassous; species Cabassous unicinctus. The sequence continues at coordinate 2,292 of JAQZBX010025921.1, read as the reverse complement.
GATCTCGACGCTTTTTCAGCAGCATCCACATTTCCAGCTCTCTGTAAACCATGTGCCAGCAGCAGCCCCAACGTGTGTTATGCCAAAAGTTTTCATCTTTTCCTTGAAAATATATGCAAATCTCCATTAAGAATCTTTCTCTATCCCATGTGTTATTTAGAGATTGATAACAGAAACCTAGTTCCTATAAATGCTGGGCTTGCACAGAAAACCAAATTTAAATACAGCCAATTAGTTATCGCCAGCTTACTTTCTCATTCCTAAGCAACCACTCCCCCAAACATTGTAAAGCCCCCAAAGTGAAAGGGAAACTTCATGTCAACCGATCAGAATGTTTCCTCACTTGCTTCCGTATTCGCCCTGTAAAAGCTACTTCTTTCCACCCCCTTGGTGGAGCTCCCTTCTACTTTCTGAATGGGATGATGTGCAATTCACCGTTCCTCAGTAAATCTCTAAGATCCTAAATCACCTGCAAAGCTTTTCTTTTATCAAGATGTATTGCTGAGGCAACCAAGCAGAACAGCAATCAGCTGAGTCCCCTCCACAACTTTAGGAAGGGAAAGAGAAAACTCTTTACTCCCTTTCCTTAAAAACTATATATGTATTGTATTGATGAATTTCCATTTATTTTGTGTGTTTCTGGATAATTATTTCATCTAAATCTCACTCTGACCAAGGACCCCACTGTGACATCAGCTCTTTGAAATTCATTGAGACTTGTCTTTTTGATTAAAATATGGTCAGTTTTGATCAACGTTCTAACAGTTTGAGAAAGTAGTCATATTTTTCACTTCTTACGTAAATGGTCTATTTAAATCACAAAGTCAAATTTGTCAAAATGTCTTAAATTCTTCCATATGCTCCCTTGGTTTGACTGAATAGGTTCTAGCAGTTCCTAGGTGAGGTGCTTCAAATTTCTCCCCTGGGACAGTGAATGTACCTGATTTTCTTCTAACCTTGTTGTGTGTTGCTTTATACTACCTGGCTATGAAAAGAGGTGGTTCCCCTTATAGAATCATTGTAACTTCTCAAATCAAAGCAACAGGTTTCCTTAGGAAAGTTTCCACAAAGGCCATTTAATTTATCCCATGTTTGTCTGAGTCATAAAACCAGCAGAAAAGCCACAATCAGAACTGAGTAATTCCCATTTACACACTAGCACCCACATTGGAGGCCTGCTGGAATCATCGATGGGGGCCTTAAAATGCCTCACTGCCAGAGGACACGGCACAAGAGACTGTAAATAGAGACCCTGCATGCACTTAAGCTACACCTGAGTTTTAAACTAGAACTTGAAGTAGAAAAGGAGCAGGACGCCAGGCTTTCTCGGCATGATATTGGACCTAAGGTGAAAGCGATTCTACCTGTTAGCACTGCTGGCAAAGTTTCCGGGATTATCCATCAGTCCCTGCCCAGCATGGGGTCTGTGACCAGGCCTCAGCCCTCCGGGCCACCTCTCCAATGGGGATAACAGGCCAGCCTTGCTAACCTCACAGACCTACCTTTGTATATTTGGTGGTGATTGGTGTGTGGGGGGTTGGCGTTTACAAAGAAACACATGGATTGTTCAAAAGGACCTGTGCTAGCTTCAGCATTGGTCCTTGTGTTATGCCTTTGAGCTTTTGTGCTGTGAAGCATAGGGGCCTCCTCTCACCAAGGTAGAGTTAACTTGGTGGTCCTGGGAACTCAGGAGCTAGCAGAGAAGCAGGACCCAGTGGTTTCATTCAGCAACATTTCTATCCTGGTCCCTGAGTGGTCCTACAGGAGAAGGGCTGCCCCTCCATGAACCTGGGTCCTGGAGAGGGAGGCAGGGGGATGCCTGTGGCTCTCCCTCATAGCATTATTTTTTTATCCCTGTTGAGTTGAAAGGGAGAGCAGTATGGAGAGACTGCAAAATGGATAGATGGATGGATGGATAGATGAATGGATGGATAGATGGATGTTTGCATGGATGAATCAATGGATGGATGGATGGATGGATGGATGGATGGATGGATGGATAAATGAGTTTGTAAAGAAAGCCTTAGAGTGCCAGATATGAGCCAGTGATGACTGCCTTACCTGAAGCAAGAGGAATGGTTTACTCAAGATCCTGCACAACCTGCCGAAAGAATCACCATAATGGGAATAATTCCAGTTGCTTTTCAGTGAGCAGAGATATCTGAGTGCCGCAGTGTGCAGTGTTCCTGAAAGTATTCTGAGTTCCCTTTATTCCCCAGGCACCCGCACACTATGACTGTGACTACAGAGCTGATTGTGGCTCTTGCTGACAATTGTCATGCCCCCCCCCCC
>JAQZBX010025920.1:0-29241 GCA_029593785.1 Cabassous unicinctus | reverse complement strand
TAATTCCTTTTTTTTTTTTTTCTTTTGAGGTACCGGGGTCGGGGATTGAACTGCAAACTTCATGTGTTGGAAGCCAGCACTCAACCACTGAGCTACACCAGCTCCCCAATATATAATCCTTTTAATGTGCTATTGGATTCAATTGACTAATATTTTTGTTGAAGCTTTTTACATCTATATTCATCAGAAATATTGGTCTGTAATTTTCTTTTCTTGTTGTACCTTTATCTGGCTTTGGTGTTATATTTGGCCTCATTGAATAAGTTTTTGGAAGAATTTGAGCAGAATTGGTGTTAATTCTTCTTGGAATGTTTGATAAAATTCACCTGTGAAGCCAGCTGGCCCTGAGCATTTCTTTGATGGGAGGTTTTTGATTACTGATTCAACCTGTTTCTTTGTTATTGGTTTGTTGAGATCTTTAATTTCTTCTTGCATCAGTATGGGTAGTTTGTTTCTAGGCATTTGTCCATTTCATTAGTTTATCTAATTTGTTAGTGTATGGTTGTTCAGAGCATCATCTTATAACTTTTTTTTTTTTTTTTTTGAGGTACCAGGGCTGGGGACTGAACCTGGGACCCCACATGAAGGAAGCCAGTGTCTAACCACTGAGCTACATTGCTCTCCTGAGCTGGCTGTCTCATCTATTTACTTGCTGTTTGCTTTTGTCCCCAGTAGGCATTGGGGATTGAACCCAGGACCTCCCATGTAGGAAGCAGGTGCTCAATCACTTGAGCCATATCCATGCCCCCTTATAATCTTTTAATTTTTGTGGTGACAGTGGTAATGGGCCCCTTTCATTTCTGATTTTCATTATTTATATCATCTGTTTTTATGTTCTTTATCAGTTGGGCTAAAGTTTTGTTGATTGATGTTTTAATGAACCAACTTTGGTTTCACTGAATCCATTTTTTTTTTTTTTTAATTCTCTATTTCATTCATCTCCACTCTAATCTTTATATACTTCCTTCTGTTTGTTTTGGGTTTAGTTTGCTGTTTTTCTTCCCCCTAGATCCTCCAGTTGTGAGGTTAGTTTTCTGATTTGAGATCGTCTTCTTTTTTAATGTAAACATTTAGAGCTATAAATTTCCCTCTTGGCACTGCCGTTGCTGCATCCCATGGGTTTTGCTATGTTGTGTTTTCATTTTCATTCACTTTAACATATTTCCTAATTTCCCTTATGATTTCTTCTTTGAACCATTGTTTGTTTATGAGTGCCTTGTTTAATTTCCACATATTTGTGAATTTTCCAATTATCGCTCTGTTGTGATTTCTAGCTTCATTCCATTGTGGTCAGAGAAGATACATTGTATGATTTCAACATTTTAAAATTTTATTGGACTTGTTTTGTGACTGAATATATGATCTAGCCTGGAGAATGATCCACGTACACTAGAGAAGAATGTGTATTCTGCTGCTGTTGGGTGAGGAGTTCTATATATGTCTGTTAGGTCTAGTTAGTTTGGAGTCTCATTCAAGTCTTGTATTTTCTTTATCATCTTCCATCTGTACTATTCATTCTTGAAAGTGGTATATTGAAGTCTTCTACTACCAATGTAGAACTGTTGATTTCTCCTTTTAAATCAGTGGATAGTCGCTTCATGTATTTTGGGATTCTGCCATTAGGTGCATTTATATTTATAATTTTTTTGTCTTCTTGTTGTATTCTCTCTTTTATCAGTATATGGCGACCATTCTTTTTCCTTGAAACAGTTTTTATCTCAAAATCTATTTTATCTGTTCTTAGTATAGCTGTATAGCTACCCCGGCTCATATTTGTTACTATTTGCATGCTATATTTTCCCCCATCCTTTTACTAATGCACTTGTGTCTTTGAATTTAAGGTAAGGCTCTGGTAACAGCATATAGCCGGGTAACGCTTTTTTTAACCATTGTGCCTTTCTCTGTCTTTTGACTGGATTGTGTAATCCATTTACCTTTACAGAAACACTGGTAATGCAGGACTTTCCCCTGCCATTTTTCTATTTGGCTTTGCAAGTCTTATACATTTTTGTTCCTCTATTCTTCCATTAATGCCTACTTTCATATTTATTTGATTTTTGTGCATTGTACCATTTTGAGTTCCTTCTCATTTCTTTCTGTATATATTACTCATATATATGTATATTTTTCTCAGATATGTATGTTTTCTTCAATGCATGGGATTTCTTTTATATATTTTTTTACCATATATAGAACCTAACATTTCCCCTTTTAACCACATTTAAATAGACATATATTTCAGTGCTGTTAATTACATTCACAATGTTGTGCTACCATCACTACCATCCATTACCAAAACATTTCTATCCTTCCAAATGGAAACCCTGTACATTTTAAGCATTAACTTGACATTCCTTATCCCTATCCCATCCCCTGGTAACCTATATTCTAATTTCTGACTCTATGAGTTTGCTTATTCTAATTGAGGCACCAATATATTTTTTTCTGTGGTTACCATAGAGCTAAAATTTAACATCCTGTATCTATAGCAATCATGGTCAATTTGATACCAACTTAACTTCAATAGCATATACATTCACTGTTCCTAAACCCCTTTGACCTCACCCCTACATTTTACAAATTATTTCTTTATATATTGTATTCCAAAACCATAGATTTATTATTACTTTTTATACATTTGCATTTTTAGAACATGTGAAAAATAAAAAGTGGATGTACATACTAAAAAATATGATACAGTAGTACTAGCATTTATAATGGTCTATGAGTACCTTTATGAGAGGCCTATATTTCTTTATGCTGTTTTGACCTACTATCTAGTGTCCTTTCTTTTCAATTTGAAAAACTCCCTTTAGCATTGCCTGTAGGGAAGGTCTAGTGATAATCAACTCTTTTAGCTTTTGTTTATCTGGGAATGTCTTATTCTCTTATTCATTTTTGAAAGAGAGTCCTGTTAGATACAAAATTCTTAGTGGGTAATTGTTTTCATTCAGAACTTTAAATATTTTGTCCCACTGCCTTCTTACTTTCATGATTTCTGATGAGAAATCAACATTTAATCTTATTGAGACTCCCTTGTACATAACACATTGCTTTTTCTCTTGCAGCTTTTAGGACTCTCCTTTTTTTTTTTTTTGGCCTTCAGCAGATTGACTACTATGTGTCTGGGCATAGTTCTCTCGGAATTTATCCTCTTTGGTGTTCATTGAGTTTCTTGAATATGCTCATTCATGTCTTTCATTAATTTTGGGAAGTTTTCTGCCATAATGTCTTTGAATATTACTTCTTCCCTTTTCTCTCTTTTTTCCCCTTCTCCCATAATGTATATATTGGCAATCTTGTGATGGTATTCCACATGTCTCTGCTTTGTTCAGCTTTTTTCATTCTTTTTTTTTTTTTTCTGCTCCTCAGCTGGGCTCATTTAAATTTTGTTGTCTTTAAGTTCACTGATTCTTCCTTCTGCCAGTTCCAATGTACTGTTGAAACCCTCTAGGGATAGTTCCATTTCAGTTATTGTGGTCTTCAACTACAGTATTTCATTTTGTTCCTTTTAAAATTTCTATCTCTGTATTGAGATTCTCAAATTGTTCATTCATCGTTTTCCTGACATCCTTTAATTCTTTCTCTTTTTTTATTTTTTCTTTCATCTCCTTCAACTTATTGAGGTTTTTCTTTTTTTTAAAAAAAGATTTATTTATTTATTTATTTATCCCCCGCTTGCTGCTTGTGTTTGTTGTGTCCATTCGCTGTGTGTTTCTTCCTTGTCTGCTTATCTCCCCCTTGCTGTGAGGTCTTGCTGCAGCAGCCCACCGTGCCTCGCAGGCTGGCCTGCTCTCACAAGGAGGCCCCGGGAAGCGAACCCGGGGCCTCCAGCATGGTAAATGGGGGCTCTATCGATTGAGCCACACCCGCTTCCCTAGAGGTTTTTTTTTCTTTTAAGTCTTTGCCTGAAAGGCCCAATGTCTGGTCTTTATCATTGATGGTTTCTGAATTTTATCTTGTTCTTTTGGATGGGCCATCAATTCCTGTTTCTGCTTTTGTCTTATATCCTCTTTATGCACACTGTTCATTTTTAATATTTTAAAGTGTTAACTCTAAGATTTTGTCCCTGAGATATCTATCTACTCCTTAAGTTTGTATCTAGATAATGATATGACAGAGATTTCCTTGAATGCCAGGACCTGACAAAAAACAATAAACCAAACCAAAGCAAAACACAAACAAACAAAACAAAACAAAAACAAAACAACACTTCTCAACATCTTTGAAAATTGCCTCTGCATTGGCTGGTGCCCTCCTTCAGAATTTAGCCCTCTTATCAAGAAGATGAGCCCAAGGTTAAGGTGAAGTGCAGAGTCCTCTCTGTCTTTTCTGATCCTGCATCTTGTCCTAGGTTTGTGCTTGCACATGGCCTTAGGAATTCCCCTGCATTTACAGGAATTTGAATGACCCTTCTATTCCTTATCTAATAGACTTTATCCCCTTGGGGTATTCTATTGTATGACTTAAAGCAGGTAGTCCTTGCCTCAGGCTGCTTTGACTTAATTGTGTCTTATACTGCTTTGGCTGTCTGCATGTTGTTTCTGCCTGTGAGGCAGAGAAGAGTTTCCTGGTTCAGTCTTTCGGACTGCCACCTGCTAGATTGGCACCAACATAAAGGCACCCCAGTATGCACATAGGGTTTACTCTGAGACATGGTCAGAGATCCACAATAGGAGTGCAGACTGGCTCCATACTATGCTGGGGAAGGGTGGGGAATGGACCAACAGGTGACCAACAGGAGCTTCTCCTTTCATTTTCAAAGCTGGATTTTCTTGATTTGGTGCTTACCTAGTTACTGCAAACTTTTAACTGTTTTCTGGAGTTTTGAGGAAGATAGGTCTGCCAGTTTTTGTTTGTTTTTCAAAGATTCCTTTGGGGGTGACAAACTGGATAATTTTTTTTTTTAACCACCATCTTCGTTGACTGAAATTCCCCACCCATATCCTACTTATTGATTTTTAAAAAGTTTTTTATAGTTTACAAACCTCTGAAAGGAACCTCATATCCTTTTGAGAATGAGGCTGAATATAAATTATTGAGACTACTAATAGATAAAAATTGGGTTAAGTAACATCTTCTCCACTTCTCTCCAAATAATTATAGCATAACAATTCAATGAAAGGTTTTGTTGGATGGGTGGAGCCAGGGTTCACCATAGTAAAATCTGACTTCAGTGATCCTTATAAAATTTTTGCAAGTTAATTTTACATCTGAGAAACAGAGTATACAGCTATATTGGACATTTTTATAGCCCTTGATACTGCTCTTCCTTTCCAAAGAGTTGACTCAATTATAGCTGCCACCAACAATGAATGAAAATGCTAGAATAATTTCATCCTTGCCAGAACTGCAATTTATAGCTTTACTTTTTTCTATATTAACAATATATGCCAGCCATTTCCAAGATGGGCTTCTCAAATTAGGGACCATGAAATTCTGGGAGACTTTCAGAAAATGATTTTGCTGAAAAAAGAGGTATAATGTTATTCTTCTGAAATCAGTCTCTAGCTATACAATTTAAATGTGGAGACATTGCTTAAGGAAACAAGAACATTCAAGAAATGAAATGGATGTTAAGAAGAAAGAATAATTCATTCTTCCAAGTTGGGCGAGAAAATGTAACATATAATAAAGCTTTATGTAATGCATGTCATATAGATTTATTAAATGAATTGATAGATTTAATAATCAACTAATTGATCTCAGTAAATGTTTTAATTTGCCAAAGGGATGCTAATGCAAAACACCAGAAATCTTTCAGCTTTTAGAAAGGGCATTTGTTTGGGGGTAAAACCTTATAGTTCAAAGGCTGTGAAAAGTCCAAACTGAGACACCGTCAGAAATGTTTTCTCACTAAAGTCAGCTACTGTTGGTCCTGGTATGTTACCAAGTAATGAAACAAGATGGCTGCTTCTGCCAAGGTTTAGCCTTCCCCCTGGGCTCACTGTCTCCTCTTGAGCTGCTCTGTGGGCCCAGCCTCTTGGGGATTCATGTTTAGGTGATCCTATAGTCCTCTGTCCTGGCATAGGGCTTGTCTCTTAGGACTTCTCTTCTTGCAGCTCAGCTCTGGAAAAAACTGGAGTCTTTTCTCTCACATGGCAGAATCAAACATGGCAGTTCCCTTTTTTTCCTGTGTCTGTCTGTGTGAGTCAATTTTTATCAGACCCAGCAAGGGGACAGGAACTCAGCCTCAATTATGCCTCACTGATGTAGTCCAATCAAAAGCCCTGAAAAAAATCTTATCAAGTAATCTAATCAAAGGCTCCTCAACTGAATTTAATGCAATCAAAGGGTATCATACCCAGAGGAATAGATTAGTTTACAAACATAATCTTTCTCTTTTTGGGATTCATAAGATAATTTCAAACTGCCACAGTAAAGACTGAATTTTTAAAAAATTAGATAAAATAGGTAAGGCCCAGTGAAATTTGTTTTACCTGGAATGTATCAACATTTTTATGTCTGGCCAACTTATTTTCAATGGGAAAGAGATAGTACAAAAACGTAGGATCATAACATTTCAAATCCTTATTCATTTTAAAGGGAAAATTGATCCATATATTCTCTATTGATTTGCATTTAAATCATTTCCATTTGCATAATAAAGACTATTTGATGTTTATAAAAGCTTTTGGATTTTCTTTTAACAATCACTTCTGTCAATTTTTGCCAAGAAAAAAAAATGAATTAGAAAACCAGAAGACTTTACAAAATGAAGCCAAGCTTTTTGAGCAGGTTCTATACTTGGTGTAGTGAACCTTTCCATTTTTACCAAGACATGTCTCTGAAAATGAAAATAAAAGATACTTTAAACAGGGACAGTACAAAGTCACTGAAAGAATCATTCTCTGTAGCCAATATTTTCATCATGTCATCACTTATTAATAAAAACAACAAATCTCCTCATTGTTTCTTGTCTACTTTGAGAAAGAATCTGTGTGAAAAGGTTGATTCAGCTCAGTTGAAGATGAATGGAAATCTGGTTCTGCTGGCAAAGGGAATTTATAATCCAGTAGGATTCAACAAGAGTTGAAACATTATGAATAAGTATAATATAAGTTTAAGTCTTGCTTAGAGTTTCAAGTGCTATGGAACAGAAAGAGGGAAAAAATTATTTTGGCAGATGACATTTTGGGGAAAGCTTGATGGAGGAGGCAAAGACATTGAAATCTTTTCAATTTTAACACCTTAGCTAAAATAATTATGTCCATGGTTTTACTGTTTGCCAGGCACAACAGTGATCTGAAATTGCACAAATTGTGTTACTGCTTGCCAGTTGAACAGAAACCTGAAATACCAGGCTGTATGTAGCCTGGGCTTCCCCTGCCTGGAGCAGGTCTGGTGTGGGTATTGGGCATGCCAGCAATGAAACACCTGCCAGGTGATACAGGGATGAGAGGCAAGAAGAGTGGGGAGAACCAGGAGATAGGAGAATGGCCAAGGCAGGTTTCTTTTACTTTGTGATTTTACTTTAATAAAAGAGACTATCTCTATGCTTTTGCTCTAGCCTTTCTGTCACCAGTAATGATCTACTCCACCACTCACCTGGAGTCCACTCCACACCACTCCTTCAAGGCTAAGTTCAAAGTTCACCTATTCTGTGAAGTCTTTCCTTATACTCCAGGCAGAATTTTTGCCTCCCTTCTGAAGATTTTAACAACACTGTGGATTATAAATAAAGAAGATCACAAGTATCCAATCTTTGGAATTATCCTGAAAAGATTTTTAAAATTAACTTAAGATTTTTTTCAAATATGCCATTACTAGAAGTGAGGACTCATCATGGTAGTGTTATGAGTACTTGACCATGATGATCCAATGGAGTGCTGGAACTGCTTGGAGATGGGGGTCCAAACCCAGAGGTATGGGGCAGGTGGGGAGGGATCCTCCACAAGGCCATGGCTCTCTGGCCAGGCATGAATTAGGAAGGTGCTTAGTCATTCTCATTCATAGTCTTTCTCTGGAATTAAGATATCTAAAATCATGACTCTAGAGCAGTTTATCTCCTGGATATCTCATCAAAACCATCTTCTGCAATATTTTGGTTAAACTGTTATTGTCATAACCCTTATCATGTTATTGAAAGTGAGGTCCAGGTAGTTATACCACATATGCATTTAATTCATGCAACTTGACCTATAAAGCAATAGCAAAAGGGGACCTGGGAAGAAGGTGAGGAAAGGAAGCGAGCTAGAGTGACAGAGTGAGAGAAAGTGAGAGAGAGAAAGAGTAAAAACCTCTTTGAAGAGGGATTTAGATTCGGTTGGAAGACATGAATCTCATGATGTGTTAGCATATCTCAATTTCTTAGGCTTTCATTGGTGGACATCTCTCCATGCTGAAGAAGAATCTAGTGATTAGATATTTTACTTTTTCACATATCATGATACTGAATGCCAGACAAGTAACTGCTTCACCAGAGATCCCACCAAAGAATGATCAGTTCCAACACTGGAAGAAAACTTAGTCCTTTCATTAAGGATTTTTCAAGTGCTGTTTTGTTGAGGATTTGTTAAGATTTTGGCAGTTCCAGTCCATTGATGTATCGATGAAACTGGGAGCTCCTCAAAGGCAGGGGCCAAATCTTTTTACTGTTGATCTTTGTGTTCTGTGCTGCTAGCACATAGAAGTGCTTAATAAACATTGGCTGAATTAACAAAATCATCCTTCTTTCTGCAGCTTGAGAGCAGCCCTTCCCCCTGCCCACCCTCCTCTTAGGCTTTTTATAGATACTGACCCAAATTACCTTCTATTTGTGCATTGTACCTCTGAGTACACAATTTGCTCTCTTTGTAGCCCTCCAGGAAATGGATAACCCCTTCTCCACTAGTGTCTTAAGAATGTGTGGCTGCATATGCTGTTTTGAAAAATCACACCTTCTGGTCCTTTCCTATTTGTTGATAAGAAGGATGAGCTGCCTCTAGAGAGAAGGATCCGTTTCCTGCAGCATTCCTTCCAAAAGAGCTGAAGGGTCAGGGAATAACAGACCTGTGGGGTCCTCATTGTTTTTGGCCCATACTGGGTTCCAGCTGAAATAAAGCTGTTATACTGGGCAAGGAAAAGGTTAACTTGCCCTCTTCTCCTCCTCCCTCCCTCTCTCGCTGCGAGGTGATGGCTGCTGTGGGTGCAGGCTCAGCCTGGGAGGGTTTATGTGCTTCTGCTTAATTGCTTAGAAGCTAAAAACAGACCTGGAACAGTGAGAAGCAAATCATTTCCTGGGCGCATGTTCAGTGGAGCACTGCTTAAAGGATTGCAAGCCTCCCCCAATCATTTTTGAAATGAGGTGGGACTGAAGTAATTAAGTAAATAAATGAAATCACAGAAAATGAGAGGAGAGAAAACTGCTTCTCCTCACAATCTGAATCATCTTCAGACACCTCATTTAATAAATGCCAGGCAGCAATTCTCTTTTCAACCCCCTTCCTCTTTAGAGCCCAGCCCCTGGGTTATTGGGGTGATGAGAACTGAGGTCCAGGCCTCTGCCACAGGGATGGCTCGGACTCAGCAGTGCGCAGAGCCAGGCTTCTCACCGCCTCCCATCCCCCTATCCATGGCCACCATATGCCACGGAGCGTGGTGCTGTCACAGGGACTCAGACAACTGCTAGAGGAGAATAATCTTCTGGATTTATCTAGAGCTGTAGCTTTAGGAGGTTCTTTGACCTAAGAGCATCTGCCGGAGATATTTTCAGAAACCAACTTAATTCAAAGAAATACAAAGACTTGTGCTGCAATATTAACCACAGTCTCTGTACATCCCATGCCTGAGAACTGTACTGTGTGACATGATGTACCTTGAAGGCAGTTGCTCAAGTTCCCAGATACAATACTATCCAGGTAAAAGAACAGCACATTATGTATTGGTTGAATGTCTGTGAAACAGGAAATGCTTCCAGTTTAAAGGAGCTGAAATTTATGTTTATAGCCAAAATAAGCTCAAATTTAAATTATTAAAACCAATATTGTATTTTTAAAAGCCACACAAACCCAGATAACAGACTTTAAGAAGACTAAGTGATTCTAAATGGCATTAGACAAAAAAAACAATTCAACTGTGAATTAGCATGATGGTAATGAATCAGGGTTTTCATTTCCTCTCTGTATTCATTTTTTAATAAATCTAGCAAATGGGCATAAATTCTTTTTTCTTTTTAAATGAGGGAAAATATTCTCAAACTGGTGTGGAAAAATTCAGGTGACAAGTTGTGTATATACCATTATTTGTTTTTATAGGAAAGCATAATAAAATCTCCATAAGAAACAAATGAAAATCTTTGGCTTCTTTCAGGATTAAGAAACTCTTCCAAAATTAAATCCTTTATTTTTGTTATTGGTTTTTATATATCTGTAAAAACTACCATCATAAAAACATTCTTCTACCACTGCCAGCACTAGGTTCCACACACCTTTATTTCACAGGTAAGAAACTCATAGGTGTAAGAAAGCAGAAGGACCGAACAAGACAGTCAAGTCCAGATGCCAACACACTGACAAAGTAGTAAAGTGCCTTCTGATTCGATTTTAACCACATATTCAATTTGTGCATATAGACAAGAATTCCCTCACAACTTGGAAGACATTTCTGTGAAGTATTTTTCTTGCCTTGGGAGAATTTTAAGGAGTAAAAATGGAGGAAAGAAGTGGCTGAATGGAGAAAAAATATGTATATCTACTTTTCTTCCTCCCTAGGTATAAATATTCTCTCGTATATGTTGTTGATTTCTAAGATGCTGGGAATAAAGATCTACAAATCTGCCTAGTCCTGCTATAGTTGATATCAACATCATAAGACAAAGGAAGAGAAGAGAGGAAAGACATACTATAGGGAAAAAAAAAAAATTCAAATCACTCCCAAGGATCAAACCTTAAATTCAGCAGCAGCACAAGGTACAGTGAAGAACGACGCCCAATTATTTAGTGCCAAGTATGTCAAAGTATAACTTTCAAAAAGTTAAAACATGACTATCATGTAAATATAGATATTATTCAATGCATTAATTAATTAAGGAAACTGTAAGATTATAAAGCCAGGTTAAAGGGCATTTGAAGAACTGGGTATTTAATAAAGTCATGTTAAATTAGATTGCTATTTTAGAAACAAAACTGATCTCCAACAGTACAATAAGTCATAAAATTTGTGGTTATTGTTTCTTTTGGAAAGAAGATATTGTTTCTGTACCAGACACAGAGCTACAAGTTAACATGGAACTTCACAGAGTCTGAGCTCTTAATTGTTATTTTAACTAGCAAAATCAAGCAAAGGCAGATTATTCTAGATGCCTGAGTAATCCTTGAATGGGCCTGTTAAACACTGCTTCAGTATGACATTGAAAGAAAGTACAATTATCCTCTTTTTTTTTTTTAATCCTCTTATTCTTATTTACAGGTTATGGGGTATTTTTCCTAACAAGAGACATAAGAAATCCTAAATTTATCACCTAATAATCTGGGATTTTTTTTTTAACAGTATGATGCCTGGTAAAAAATGAAATTTTAATAATATTTACATCAAATTTCCTTTATTCTTTCAGTATTGGTAGCTGATGCTTGTGTGCTTCACAGCTTAGAAATTAGGCTCACTGATTGTTCTAGTTCTTAGCAGCCCGGCTTGCTGTGTGTGAAGACTGTCAGTGACAGTGTGAACCTATTCTACTGTGACATGCAAGGGTTGGTGCTGGGATCCTCGGAGGTTAGCAATTACCTTTCCTCCACCACCCACTGCCCAGCACACACACAACTGGAGTGATAAATCTAGAGAATTTTATGAGCAGATAGAAAGTACAACTCCTGCTGAAGAGGATAACATTCCTTTGGGTTTCTTGATTAGTTAAGCAATAGAACCACAGACTTTTTGCTTTGGATGACACCTTAGAGGTCAACTATCCCCACTTCCTTGTCGAAGCATGAGTCCCCAGAACAGCTTTTACCTGTGATCTTTGTAAAATGCAAATCCGATCATGTCACTCTCTTGTTTAACATCAGTCGTCTATGGCTCCCCCGAGCCCTCAGGATAAAGTCCAAATTCCTAACAAGGTCTGGTCCCTTTTATCTCTCTCTTTACTCTTTTTCCCTTTGCTCTTTTTCCTCTTAATATAGGGCTTAATTTCAGTTTTTCGAATGCGCCATGATCTTCTTTGCTTTGGTGTACAGCTGTGTCTTCTACCTAGGCAGTTCATAGTCCTCAGGGCTGGACTGAAGAAGATCCTGTGAAGTCCTCCCAAAGTCCTAATATGCTCCTTAGGGTAATGTCTAATACCTTTTATCTTTGAGCTGGATCTATATGTGAAAAAGAATAATAGGGCTGGTTGATCGGAGATAATGGAAATGACAGAACTGTAGCATATGGAGATTTTGGCCCTAATGGAATCTTTGAGAACAATATGGAAGAATGCAGGTTGAATCACTGTGCTGTGGGTGGAATTCATTGTAAATGGTTGAATGCAGAACTCCAAGGGGGCCAGAGTAACCCATCAAAGGCAGGCTTGAGGGAGGTCTCAGGTCTTTGCCCTTTGTGGGTCATTATTTTCATGAATATTTTGGAGGTGGATCTAAATGGTATGCTGATGAAATGCCCAAATGGACTCAAGTTGGGAGAAGTTAATGTTTTAGATGGAGGTTAATTGACCAAATTCTTCTGATATATTGACATAATGGGCTCTATTTACCCAAACAAATTTAAGTGGAGAATCATAAGGAAACCAATGATAGGAAAGGGTGGAAGTAGGGAAGATATTTGGAAGAAATATTTGGTGAGTCTAGTTGACAATAAATTGTACATGAGTCTTCAAGGTGACATGACTTCCAAAAAGGAAAGGATTTCTAAGCTGAATTAATTAAAGAACAGTATTTATAGCAAAGAAGGTTTTAGTGTCATTTTTTCCTGACTTGTTCTATTCAGAGGTGTGTTGGATCTGTGTTTGGATTCAGGCATTTTATTTCAGGATGCTGGCAAACTGGGCTGTTTCCTGAGGAATGCTCACTGAAACTTTGGGATGGGAGGATTGGTTGACGATGTCTGCATTATTTAGTTTGGAAGCAAGAATAAGAATATAATAACCATTGTACAATATTTGTAGGGCTAGTGTGTGGATGAAGGATTTATTTTATTTGGTGTGGCTCCTCAGGCAAAATTAGGAAAAATAAGGGAAAGTAGCAGTTAGGAAGAGTGGCTTAATATAGCCCCCTTTTGACCAAGAGAGCTTCCCGAAACCAAGCTGCCTCAGGAAGTTGTGAATTCTTTGTTACTGGAAATATTCAGAGGTCAGACAACCCATGACTTGGTGGAAACGTGGATAGTGGTCGTGGTGGTGGGGAGAAGATTGGGCTATTACCCTTTGATGCTCTTTCAATTAGTAAATGATTGTCTCCTTACTGAGGTCTATCTTTTCCATATGAAATACATTTAAATAAATAAATATGTATATGGAGCAGGTTTTTCAACAGCTCCTTATAAAACTGGTGTGGTATAATGAGAAAAGCCCAAGTCTGGAAACAAATTGGCAGGTCATTGTCTGACTGTGATTTTGAGCAAAGCTTTTAATTCCTTGGAATCTCTTCAGTTTACATGAAGGAAATGGGACTAATACTTCTAGTTGGGATGGAGCAAAAACAAAAACAAAAATAGACATTAAAAATAGAAATAATATTGTACAATAAACTAAGTGACAAATGAATGATCAGACAATGAATGTCACAGAAGTTCAGAAAAAAGCTAGATCACTATGGGCTGCTACTAGCAGGCGTTAACAATTCATAATGTTCTCTATATTCCAGGTACGGTTTGAAATGCTCTGACAATCATTAGCTCCTTTTGTCCTTGCCAGAATCCTGTAAGGAAAATGAGACACAGAAGATTTAAGTGTCTTGCAAGATCACTGGCCATAGCCAAGCCAGTAAATGAACCCAGGCAGGCTGGCTCCAGAGTCTGAACACTTAACTCTCTTCACTGCCTATGAAGATGTCACAGACGACCAGAGCTTGACTCATAATGTGGCTGTAATTGAGACCAAAACCAATCCTACCGGGAGTTCTGGAACTGGGGTGGCACTTCAAAGTTGTCCCAAATTTTTGCAAAGGGACTGGGTTTTTGTATCCCCACATCAGCCCAAGGTTATATGCCTTCTCAGGAGCCACCCATGGCCAACGTCTGGCTGATGTGACCTATGCCAAAAGGAAATTTCTAGTGAGGAATGCAGCTGAGAGGGTACGCCAGATGAAATTTTCAGCATCTGGGGGCTGGGTGCATCGGGTATAAGGGTGAACAGGGGATCTGGGCAGGGCACTGCAGAATGTGCCATACCTGGCACAGACCACACATCACGATGACGGTGGTGACGATAACTGTCATTACTAAGGCCTTCTGGGGTGGCAGGCTCTGTTCTAAGTGCATTATTCACATTTACTCATTCAATCCTCCTAACAGTCTTATGAGGAAAGTGCTACTACTTATCTTTTGAGGTAAAGAAACTGAAACACAAAAATTTTAGTAATCAGGGCAAGGTCATCCTAGCTATTAAGTGGCAAAAATGGGATTAAAAATTTATTTATCTTTTTATTATTCTTTTTATTACTGTGCTCTTTTTGATATACAGTTCTATGAGTCTTGACAAATGCAGTTGTGTGAGCACCACCACAATCAAGATATGGGACATTCTGTCACTTGCCTCCCCTGCAAATTCTCCAGGCCCCTTTCTAGTCTCCCCCTGGCCCCACCCCCAGATCCCACAACCACTGTTTTGTTTTTGTGCCTCCAATTTTGCCTTTTCCAGAATGTTATATAAATGGAATCACAAATGTAATACCATGTAAATGGGATCAAAAATATGTAGTCTTTTGAGTCCCACTTCTTTCATTCATCATAATTAATACATCTGAGATTCACACATGTTATTGTGCTATCGGTGCAGAATTTGAATTCAAACTCAGGCTTCCTGACTCCAGAATCCGTTTTCTGACTACTGTGTCTTAAAAACTTCCTATAGTAAATCCAGAGAGTAGACATGTGATATAAACCTACTTGCCACTTCTGGTTTGTTTACAACTGTTATTTTGTTTCCAACACTCCTATTAACTCTACTAGAAATAGCTATGGAATATTTATTTACACCAAAATTTTACTAACAGAAAGACCTTGCACTGGCCTTTGACTTAATCAATCAGTCTGGTTTCTTATTATGAAATGCTTGAGTAGGTCACCCATTACTATCTTTGTATATAAGTTTGCCATGAACTTTTCAAGGAAGTGTTGAGGAAGAAGGTAATTTAGATTTGTTGTGTGATTTGTCTGATCCTGCCATGGGCTGTTAATAAATTTCCTTCTTCTTCTGTACTAGTAAAAAAGGCATGAGTTTTATAAGTAACAATGGTCCACAAACTTGGATGTGCAAAGCTGTAACTTTTTTTCCTTTAAAACTGAAGATCTCTAGCCTTATTTTTGGAAAACCTAATAGTTCAAACCACAATCTCTTCTGGTCTAAAATTCAGTCTGATCAGATCTTTCTGCCCCTTCGCTTTGCTTCCCCTCAGTTCCTGGTAGGTTAGTACTACACAACGAAAGGGCATCTGCTTTGCCTGTCCTCTCTGATCCTGCTGGTTCCCATGGTGGAGTCTCCTTCCATTTGATCTTTGCTTTTCTCTTTCTGAGAAGTCTATGCAGTCTGTACCCTCTGGCCCAGAACCCTGAGTGAAAAGAACCCTTTCAGTCACTTCTGTGACTATTAGTCTTTCCAAATGTTTGGAGGCTTTTGGCTGTGGTCCACACTCCACCCTGGCCAAGCCAAGACTCTGGGGGATGCCCTGGTGTTCTGCTATGCAGAGCCCTCCTTTGGCCCCTGTGAATTTACAGCTTGGCCTCATGTGGGACTTGAGGCTTTTTGTGTGCTGTGCAGTGTCTGAACCACATTGTGAGAAGGTGGGAAAGGACCTACTCGACTTGGAGAACCCCCTGCCCCCACTCACCTGGGATTTCTGGTGAGGAGACAACTGTGGTCTTCCTTGTTTCAGTCCAGAGGGAGGACAGTGTACCAGGCTCCTCTCAGGGCCTCGGCCTCTGTGCTTTATCTCCAACTCGCCGTTCAAACTCTTATCTCTTATCTAATGGTGGGAAAACTGCTCTTTGGACATCTCATTCCCTCTTAAAGGTTTCCTACTCTATGAATGCTTTGTTTTGAGACCTCCAGGATATCGCTTTTGATAGTCAAAGCCAAATCGTCATAATCTCCAAAAGTTTTTTTTTTTCTTTTTTCAAGTATCTGACTCTGCTAATGTCATAAACCAATTTTGGAAATGCAGAAAAAAAAAAAAAGTATGCTGTCTCCCCCACCCCCAGCTCCATTCATGCTCATCAGCCTGTGGGGTGGGTAAAAAGGATTGCTGAGAAGGAAAAATACAAATTTTGCCGTTATATTGGGTGGGAGAAGAGATGATTAGGGCAGCATTGGAAGTAGAGTGGGAGGGAGCAGTTGGAAGGGATGGTGGCTATTTTGGGGCTTGTAGATTTTAGAAAATCCTCTCTTGTGATTCTGACATAGCCTTTGCCTCTCACTGAGGATCTCACTTCATGTCAGTGCTTACCAGTCTTTCGTTGTGTGATACATTTTTAAACATGCCTTCTTGTATCAAGGAGTCGACTGAGGGTTGTAGCAGTTTGATGTTATTTATGAATCCCAAAAAGAGAAAGAATATATTTGTAAAATAATCTGTTCTCCTTTGATTGCATTAAATTCATCTGAGGTGTCTTTGATTAGATTACCTGTTAAGATTGCTTTGAGGGCTTTTTGATTTGACCACATCAGTAAGGCATAACCCCCTTGGTGGGTCTGATATAAACAGACATTCACACAGACCGACAGACACACAGGAAAAGAGAGCTCTATCATTTCTGATCCTGCCATGTGACAGAAAGGAGAAGGCTCGAACAGATAAAGCCCCCGGGAGAGATGAATCATTTTGCCTGATAGCTTACAGCTGACCTTAGGAAGTGAGCCAAGACTGACATAAAAAGCCCTGAGAGACAAGCCCTATGTCAACCTGCACTGAAATCTTGGAAAAGCGCAACGCATGAGCCTAAGAGAAGAAGCCCAGAGGGGAAGGCTGAAATCTGGGCAGCTGACTTTGGTGAGAAAGTACCTCTTATAGTACCTTGAGATGGACTTTCCTTAGCCTTGGGATTGTAAACTTTTACTCCAAATAAATACCCTGTATAAAAGCCAACAGATTTCTGGTACTTTGCATCAGAACCCCTTTGGCAGACAAGGGTTATCATCCCCTACACTTCACAGCTCTAACCCTGCCATCTAGCCTTAATGAATACAAGGTCCATATCTGCCTTGTTCAGCATTATGCTCCAAACCTAGCAGACTGAGACACACGGTAGGTGCTCAGGAAATATTTATTGCATGAATGACTGAGGATGGTCAGAATAAAAAGCTAGGATGGGCTTTGGAGAAAAAAAAATATGTCCCAGACAATTGAGGAAGAGATTTTGGCTTGAGACAAAGGAAGGGGAAAGGGGGACATAGTCTCCACTCAGAGAGACTCATGGTTTGAAACCTGGGGTGGCACAGAGAGTATTAAATTGTGTTTATTTGGGGCTAAGAAGTGCCTAGGGTCTGAGAGCCAGAGCTTTGCATCTGCTCTTCCTTCATACTCCTCTGCACCAGGGTATCAAGTCCTGGTTGATCTGTGGGTCATTGAGCAGAAGCCTTTTGAGACACTCAGCCCTGAGCATCAGCCGTGATCATCTCCTGCTAAACTGGAGACTAGATGGGAATCTGTAGAGTGGCCCTTCAAAGGCCAAGGTCCAGCATCTTCCAATGAAGCTTCCACATAGAGGCCCAAGCACCCCGACTGAGTCATGTCACCTGAACTCACTCTATGTCCCCAGAAAGACACAGAAGGCAGAAACAATTCCAAATGAGGAATTTATTTCCCCAAATGCTCTCTTACTTGGAAAAAGAATCAGTTGACTCCAGAAAATAATTACATGTGTGTGTGTGTGTGTGTGTATATATATATATATATATAAAGGATACAAGGCCATTCTTTTGTTCATGTGACTTCAAGACACTCACTCTACAGGATTGAAACCTCTGACTCAAGAGAAGGGGTTCTTCAAGCCAGGAGTGGTGATGCGGGTGTGTGTGTGTGTTACAAATTCTATCTCCAGGACTTCTGCAGGAATAATCAAGTTTTGGCTTCTTTTTGCTCCTTCTCAATCGGGAACTTGATTTTGCTCTTTATTTTCTACTCTTTAAAAAGCAGTAATCATTATGAGCTGAAATGTCTGCCTGGTCAATTTCAGATCAGTTACATGACATTGTAGACCAATTTTTATATCAGAGGAATAAGGAGAAATTGAGAGGAAATTATTTTAAGTTCTGTAGTATTCTGTACTTCATTGTCTCTATACTTTCTGATTTTTGAAAGCTGTGTGGTAGTGAATCATCAGCTATAATATCTTAACAACTCCATGTCAGATTCTGTGTTATCATTTCAAAAAGACATCCTAGTGAGTGCTCGTTTTGGCAGCACATATACTAAAATTGGAACAATACAAATAAGATTAGCATGACCCCTGCACAAGGATGATACACAAATTTGTAAAGTGTTCCATATTTTTAAAAAATTCCACCAGCATTTTTTAAAGAAATGGAAAACACAATTATCAAATTTATTTGGAAGGATAAGGAGCCCCAAATACTCAGAAACATCTTAAAAAGAAAGAGCAAAGTTGGAGGACTCTCACTTCCAGACTTTAAATCATATTACCTAGCTACAGTGGTAAAAACAGTATGGCACTGGCATAAAGATAGACACATAGAACAATGGAACCAAATTTATGCTTTAGAAACAGACCATCACATTTATAGGCAAGTGATTTTGACAAGTATGTCTAACCCACCCAGTTGGGGCAGAACAGTCTATTCAACAAATGGTGCTGAGAGAACTGGATATCCATATCCAAAAGAAAGAAAGAGGACCCCCTATCTCACACCTTACACAAAAATTAACTAAAAATGGATCAAAGACCTAAATATAAAAGCCAGAACCATAAAGGTCCTAAGAAAATGTAGGAAAACATCTTCAAGACCTGGTGGTAGGTCGTGAATTCTTAAACCTTACACCGAAAACACAAGCAATAAAAGAAAACATGGATAAATGGACCTCTTCAAACTTAAACACTTTTATGATTCAAAGGATTTTGTCAAGAAGGTGAAAAGGCAGCCCACTCAAAGAGAGAAAATATTTGAAAATCACATATCCAATAAGGGTTTGACTTCTGTTCTATATAAAGAGATCATAAAACTCAACCATAAAAGAATAAGCAATCAATTAAAAATGGGCAAAGGATTTAAATAGACATTTTTCCAAAGACTGTTGGTGGGAATGTAAAATGTTGTAGCCCCTGCGGAAGACAGTTTGGCGGTTCCTCGGGAAGCTAAATATAGAACTGCCATATGATCCAGAAATTCCTCTCCTAGGAATATATCCAGAAGAAATGAAAACTGTGACGTGAACAGACATTTGTACACTGATGTTCATAGTGGCATTATTCACAATTGCCAAAAGATGGAAACAACCCAAGTGTCCATCAACTGATGAATGGATAAACAAAATGTGGCATATACACACAATGGAATACTATGCCATTGTAAGAAGAAATGAAATTGGGACACAAATGATAACATGGATGAACCTTGAAAACATCATGCTAAGTGAAATAAACCAAACACAAAAGTACAAATATTGCATGGTCTCATCAATATGAACAAAATACGAAGAATAAATGCGTGGAGTTAAAACCTAGAGTATAGATTATTAGGAGATATGAGGAGGGCTGAGAAGGGGTACTGATGCTTAATGCATGTAGAAGTTTTAATTAACTTGACTGTAAAAGTGTGGAAATGGATAGAGTTGATGGTAATACATTATAGTGAGTAGAACTAATGCAGCTGGTTTTAAATGGGATTGTGGCTGAAAAAGGTAGTCTATGGATGTAAATGTCATTTGAAAGAAAGCTGGAGAAATAATCTAGGGACTGAACAATATAGTGAACCCAGAGGTGGATGAGAATTGTGCTTTGTATTTCTATGAACTAGAGCAAACGTACATCGCTATTACAAGGTGGTAAGAATGTGGAAAAGCTTTGGAAAAATACAATTAATGTAACCTATGGATTATAGTCAACAGCAATACTATAATATTCTTGCATCAATGCCAAAGTTATACTGTGTTAATAATAGGGGGGTTATGGAAAAATATGTTAAATATATGCTGTAAACCATAGTTAGTGGTAATAGTTTAATGATATTATCTCATAATTATGTAACAAATGTTCCACAACAATATAGTATGTTGGTGGAGGGGTGTTGTATGGAAATTCCACCCATGATGATTGTTTTGTAAGTTTGTATTTTCTCTAACAAAAATATATTTAAAAAAAAGACATCCTATCAAATGAGTCTTCAGTTAGAAAATAATAGAGCATAACCCACTGGTCAATGCCATATTGGGTCAAAATAGAAATTTAGCCTAGTTTTAAATCGTTTTATCTCCTTGACATATTCAAATATATTATTCTTTTTATTTTTTGATTATATAAGCAAATATATTTCGTGATCTGCCATTTTTACTTATTTACACAAAGTTGCTGAAACTAATACCTTTCTTTTTGTTTATGGTTCTGTGGGAAAATGTTACTCTTTAAGATCACCATAGCTTGAAATCTAACTGATGAGTTGCAATATTTTGGCAAAAAGCTTTTGAAATATTATGGAACCAAAAATTCAAGAAAGTATGCTATTCCTCTTTGCAACAAAATATGGCTGTGATGTTAATGATATTATTGCAATATAGCACTTAATTTGATAGAAAGCACATACTCAAACCTTCTCAAAAAATATTTATTGAACATTTACTATTAGTAAGGCTAAACTCTGCAGAGAATAAAACAATAAACGAGGTCCATGTCCTGACCTTGATGAATTTACATGAATTTAGAGGGAAGGAAAGTCATAAATGTAAGTCTAATCAAATACAAGGTGGAAAGTGGCAAATGCCTAAGGAATTTAGAAAAGGCATGTACTGCTTACAGCAAGAAACGAAGGAGGAATCCGAGAGGAATTGGTGACCTATGAGTTATTTCTAGAAGAATAATATAGGGAGGGGCATACTTCTAGATAAGAACATTGTGTAAAGCCTAAGTTATTTGGAGATTGCTTGTACTTCACTTGTGTATAAAGTAATCAACATTTTGAGGCTTGGCCTAGGGACTTATTCACATATAAATCCATTCTAGCCACAAAGTCCCCTCAGCTGTGTCTTGAATATTTTAAGCCTTTCTATATTCAAGATAGTTACACTTTCTCTTCTCTCCGTCTAGAATGATCTTTCCCCAGCTATCTGCATAGCTTGCTTCCACGCCCCCTTTATAAAGATCTCAGTGAGGCCTTCTCTCACCAAACTATTAAAATTGCAGTTAGCACGCCTGTCCATCCTCTCTGATTTTTTCGTTTCCACCATACTTATTACCTTCTAATATGGCTATCATTATACTTAACTTTATTATTCTTTGTTAGCCCTCACTGGAATGTATGCTTCAGGAAGTCGTGGATTTTTGGACGTTTTGTATCCCTAAATCCCGTCACAGTGCATGGTACAGAGTGTGCATTCAGGACATATTTGTGGAATGATTACGTGAAAGAACAAAGATGGAGCAAGAAAGTGGGCTCCAAAGGTGAACTTTACAATAATTATTTTAGATCACAGCACAGCTATAAGCATGTTCTTCCCTGGAGGCAGGCAGCTTACATGGGACATGAAACAGCAGGTAGTGGCTAAGATAGCACCTATCAGCTGGGTACCCTTGGCCAAGTCACTTGACCACCCTTTGCCTCAGTTTCCTCATCTATAAAACAGGAGCCCTAAAATCCCTACCTCATAGGATTGTTGTAAGGATTGAGTTTGTATATTTACATGTTTAGAACAGCCCTGGTACATAATAATTGCTCTATAAGTGTTCCCTATAAATATTTGCTTTCTTTTTATAGACATGGGTTTGGCTTTGCCATTCAAAATGTCCACAAAGATTCTGAGAACAGACGGGGCACGTTGGGCTTTTCTTCAAACTTGCATAGCTCAGGTTTCCCTATTTCCTTCCGCATTGACCATCACTGTGCCTCAGTGTTTGTCTCCAAGCCTCCCCACCTTTCACTTCACTCTGGTCATATTGTACAGAGGACCTTTTCTCACTTAACCTCCATCTTCTTCCTTTGTGCTTACAATTCTGGGCATCGGGTATGTGCTCAGCTTGTATCTCTGTTGATCATTGTCTTAATTGGCTTTGATGTTTTCCCTGGTGTTCCTATCCCAGGGCTAATTTCTTCTTTCTGGTTTTAAATGTATCACACAGAACTGTTATTATCTGAATGTCATCATTCTGTAATATCCAGTCATTTTCAGATCCCCTTCTATCTCTGACCATGAAATCCATCCTTTACCTGCCTCACAAACAACAACAAAGGGAGAAGAAAAAGTCTTGCTTAAATGCTTTTAATTGTCATTTTCCCACATACACAGACAATGACAAGCATGCCACTCTCTTTTTCTTAGCCTCCCTACTTCAATTTGCTGTTTAGACCTGAGAATCAAATGGAACCTTGACAAATTCTTTCAGATATTGAAACAAACTCTGTTTTCAAGGAGTTTCATTCTTAAGTATCAGTGTGTACAGTGGCTCTAAAGCAGAAATTAAGCTTTGTCTGTTCCAGTCCTAGGTCTTTGAGGTATACCAGAAAAGATCCACAGAGGCTCACCTTCCTGGGCAGGTCATCTGGTATATAGGGAGCTAGATGCGACCGTCTCTACGAACCTTCTATCCCTGGAGCCCACCGTGGAGTTCAAGGCCACTGCACTACTTAGGGTAGTATAGGCAAGTTATCACCAGGTCCCCGTTTAGAGTAGCGGAGCCTCACTTTGAGCATTTAACAAAATGGAGACAAATGTGAAAGCCAACATTATTTTCAGATAGAAAGACCCTACTTTTTGATGTACTGCATGCCTGGATTCAGCAATCAAAAGCAGAAAATTGAAAGAGACTATGTTTTTCCTTATAGGCTCTAATGTTCACTCCATAGCTGACAGTAAGTTAAAAATACTTGGCTGGTGAGAAAGTTGAGAAATGGATGACTCAGTCCCTCCAAATAAAGAATCTGCTGCTGAAGCTGAAGAATGGTCAGATCCAGCAATGTGAAGTGCTGTTACTAGGTTCTCTTTTATTAGGCAAAAGTCATGGTAGTGAGAAGCAGGGCCTGGAACTAGGCATAAAACCTTTGTAAAAATGACAACAAAGTCAAAATAACAAGTTTGAAGAACTTCTTCAGGAAGAACACATAACAAAGGAATGCTTGTTACATCCCCCGAACCCTGTTTACCTAAACTTCCCTTTCTTTGGCTGCCGGCCTCGTTTTAGATGCCATCGTAGGGCCTGCTTATGACCCAGGATTACTTGCTCTCCCTCGCCTTTTATTTTTGGCTCCTGGTCAGTCAAGGTGCTAATTGTACTTATGAATATCCCCCCAGCTATCCTTAACATTGTTCCAAACGGTTCTCCTTGGCATTTAGAGATTAATTTTGACTTCTTTCCCAGTGCTGACACATCAGGTTCCACTGGGTTGAGAGCTCCAGGCTTCACAATTAGCACCTCTTTCCTTTTAATACCCATTTCTCTCTTTCTCTTGCACTCACTCTCTCTTTCGGCAAATCTTCCAAAACATAAATTTTTAATTTTAGAATGGTTTTAGAAAAATACAGAAAAAATGCAAAGATAGTAAAGAGAGTTCCCATATATTCCACACCCAATTTCCCCTATTATTAACTTCTTATATTAGCATGGTACATTTGTCACTATTAATGAACCAATATTACTAATACAATTATACTTTATCAGTATACTATTATTAATTTTATTAGTGGAACCAATCTTCCTTCCTTCATTCATCTTTGTCTTCTTAGGCTTTTCTTGACTTCACTTGGTTTCTCAGACTGTCCTTGTTTTTGAAGATCTTGACAGTTTTGAGGAGTGCTGGTGAGGAATTTTGTAAAATGTCCTTCCCTTGGGATGTATTTAATGCTTTTCTCATGACTAGACTGTGGTTATGGATTTTGGGAGGAAGATCACAGATGGATAGTATAGTGCCATTCTCATCTCATCATGGTATGGTTACATACTATCAGCATGTCTTAGTACTGTTGATGTTTACCTTAATAACCTGACTGAGGTAGTGTTTGGCAGGTTTCTCCACTGTAAAGTTACCTTTTTAATCTCCCTTTTCATACTGTACTTTTTAGAAGGAAGTCAGTATGTACAACACACCCTTAAAGAGTGGGGAATTATGTTCCACCTCCTCGATGGTAGCCTATCTACACAAATTATTTGGAATTCTGCATGGGAGATTTGTCTATTCTCCCCCATTGATTGATTTATTTAATATTTGTTTATATGAGTACAAACTCCTGGGTGTTTACTTTATACTTTGGGTTATAATCCAATACTTCTTTTTTTATTTTGTTGCTAAAATATGGAGCCAACTTTTGTTTTTTAAGGGGTCTCTTTTTCTCCTCCATCCTTTCCCTTAACATTCTTGATTATTATAAACTGAGTAGTATGGTTTATAGTGTCTAAACCATAATTAACTAAATTATAGACACTATTTGCAAAAGTTTCTTCCTAATCTCCCTGATTCTTTCCTCCTCCATAATCCCAAGACATTTACAAAAATAATACTTAGAACCCTGCTGATAGAAATGCTTCCAGTTTTAGATAGCTGCCTAAATTCACTGGATAATTGGCCTTCACTTTGCTGATTTAGCTCATTTTTATGTCTTCTGTGTAGCATCTTGAGCATTGGCATTCTATAAATATGAAATGATGATAAATAAAATGATCAAAACACTAGTATTCCCAGTTGAGAAAATATTGAATAGAAACACAAAGTTATCAAGGTATAATAAAATAATCTTTTGCTTCCTAGCTGGTTAGTCCAATTTGAACTTTCTAGTAAATATACAGAAGACAGAACATCATGTTGTCCAAAGTATCATGAAAATCTATTTCCCAGAAAGCTTTGGAAGAGAAAATGGAACTAAACATTTTGAGCCCATAAGTCTGCCACTCATTGTAAAGTTTTTCTCTAGTTTGTATTTCAGGTTCATCCCAAGCCAAAAATGCCTGTGTGACCCAATGTGATTGAGGTTCTGAATCCCTGACCATGAATATTTCCTACCACAATTATCCAGTTGGAACCACTTGCCTAAGGAAGGAATGGCTTGTTACTATTTGACTAAATGTTCCATCTGTTATAATGGTTTTCATATATTTTTCTCTTTTGAGTTACCAGCCACATGTGACATTCCAGTTACTAGAAATGGAGCTTAGGAAATCTGTAATTACTCCCCAGATAAAACACTGTTTTAAATGCTGTTCCACTGGTTGACTTTTGAATCCAGTACTCTTTAGGGTAGATTTCCTCTTTGTTTATTAGCAGTCACTGGAATGCTTTCTACAAGAGTGAAATTAGGTGATTAGTAAGCAATTCTTCCAGATTACTCTTATTTCACCCTGGCTGTCTTGTTTTAGGTGTCCTCCGTGTGTCAAATCTGTGATGTTTGCAAAGCCAGTCCACTCTTTTATGACTCCATGGCAGCTTCCTGATTTACTTCTGCTTTGTCCTCAACCTTACAATGCTCGGTGTGCCATGTGACACATTCACCTTCTGTGCGGTGGTCATTGCAGTGATCATCAATTTGTTTATTTCATGTCTCATTTCACAAAGCATTTGAAAAATACGGGCTTCTAGTATTTTCTTTGGGGCCTATATATTTAGATGCTATGGGACTGATGTCTGTTTGCTCCCTGGTGACTCTAGTAATGTGTTGTAGGGTACAAGAATAGGAAACTGTTTGGGACTGCAAAGGAAATGGTACTTTCAGAGGGACCATAGGGATGGTCTGAGACTTTCTCAGAATATGAGAAGGCTGTCAATGTCTAACATAGGGGCAAAGTCTTATGTTAGAAGTACATGTGCCCACCGACAAAGTCACAAAGTCATTGAGAAAGACTTTGGGCTTGGGGTCTGGTGTTCTGGGTTCCCATTCTGACTTTGCCTCCAAATGGCTATGCAGCCTGCCACAAATCACTTGACTGTCTAGACGTCTGTTGCCTCTTTTGAAAACAGGCAGTTTGGCTTGCAATACTCAGGTCTATGGTTCTATGATTCTATAATATGTTTTGACAAATTTTCACACGTATGCCTTATTGGCCAAGTTAATATAGGACTGAATTTTGTGGCTATAAAAACTAAAGACATATTTGGACCAGCTCTCTTTTACTAAAGACCCAAGCAACATGAAGAGTAAAATGGATAGGAATGTTTTCCTGTCCCATGTATTAATTGGGTGCATGGACCTAGGAATGCTGTAAATGGATAATACACGGTGTCTGTCCTCAAACATGCTGACGTTCTTACACACCATGCACACCAGACCCTTCCTCCTCTCTGCACAACTGCTTTATCCTGAAGGAAACCCAGGGCTGAAATCAAGTCCCTAGTTAGCCTTTTCCAGCAGCTCCAATTTTCCAGGGTTCAGGTGTGTGGAGCAGAGACACTTCAGGAGCCAAAGAGAATTCAAGAAGCTTCCTGAAAGTGACAACAAATTATTATTCAGTCTATTACCAACCATGTCGCCATCGGTTAGCATATATGGTGCCTCTTTTTGGATAAGGAAAAGGTATACCCTTCCCACAAATGGCGTAAATGTGCCACCCTGTACAACCAATTAGGGAAGGCCTCTTCCTTCCCGCAGGCTGCTCAGCCCCTGGAAAGGCACCCAGGGCCGTGAACACACCGTGGCTGCCTTTCAGCCCCCACTTCTGCCCCTCAGCAGGATGCCCTGAGCAGCCATGCCAACGAGTCCATAGAGCCTTCTAGAAAGAAGGGCTCTCTGGTAGTCACTGCCTTAACAGAACCAGGCCGTTGAGACAGAATCTATTTCTTCATGTTTAAAAAAACGGCACTATGTGTGTGAGCCACCTTAGGGTTTGGGTGACAAGTCATCCTATTTTTGTCAGATGGTCCTGGATTTTCTACTTTTCCCCCCCTCAGTGTCCTGAGAAGTCCTTCTGAGTGGCAATTATTCCCTTTAATAAGTCAAACCACCCCTACAAGATCCCAGCACTTGAAATAAGACTACGGAGTACAATGTTTCAGAATGCAGGTGCCTGTGGCACCGTCAAGCTCAGTCAGCCTGTTTCTCCACCAACACTCTCTCATTTAATTGTCCTAATGATTCTGGGCTGATGTAGCCAAGTCATCAGTCAGGTTAGACTTATGAGATATTGAAAAATGGGATTAGAGAAGAGAAAAGGCATTTGGCAAATTGACTACAGGAAAGGGCAGTTGGGAAGTCTTGATTTAACAATTGGATACGTTCTTTTCATTTTTTTCACCCCATCCCTTGAATGTTGATAAGTCATAACAAAAGTTACTTGGATGTGCTTGCTTGCTCATGTTTCACTGCAATTCATTTTGCAGTTCCCCTCTGTTTTGATTTAAAAATGTGCTTCTCTCACACACAATAAGCCAGAAATTCTACAGTGTATGAAACATTCAGGAACCAATGAATACCTGCTATTTAGAAAAGTGAAATCAAATGCATGCTATCAAATGCATGTTACCCCTAGACATTTTAAAATATTCTGTGGAAAACAATACAAAAGAATAACATGAATTTTAACATTGACATGCATTGTTAGATCATTTAAACATTGGCTACTGTGTGAAGTGAAGTGAGTGGATTTTCTTTTCTTTTTTTTTTTTGAATGCCTATTAGAGGGAGGAAGTCCTTGGGTCTTCCCAGGCCAGTAACTGAAACTGCTTGATGCAGGCATTCTTTTAGTCCTGGGAAGGCTAGAAATCGGGTGAATTTATCAAGCTTGACTGGTTTTCCGGTTGACTTGCTGTGTCTGAGGTAAATATGGGCACCTTGCAGCCTGTGGAGGTCTGTTGTTCATTTACAGAGATTTAGGGGCTTGCTTTTATTTTTTAAAAGGAAAATTTGAACGTTGGTCAAACTTGTAAAATGGTTATGAATTTGCTCCTTAACTCCTGGGAGCAGAAAGTGTTGTGTTTCTTTATGTTCAAAGGAATCTGGCTGCCTTCTTCCCATCCCCTGCAGAGCTGGTAGGAAATTTAATCTTATCCGTTTTTGCTGTGCAAACTCTTTTGGTCCTTCAGGGACCTGAGGGTCCTGTACCTTCCAGAAAATCTGAGGATGGGCTTTCGGTTTTGTTGCTGAAGTGGCTCATTGAAAAGTAGGTGGATCTGGTGCCACACCCTACATGCCCAACTTGGCTGCAGGGATTTTTGATCCCTCCTGGGCCATAGGACACATGGCCTTAGTCCTCCTGCCACTTCATTAGCCCGCATGGGGCGGGGAAGCGGGGCGGGGGGGGCGCGGAGGGAGGAAGCATCAATATTCATTGGGATAGGGTCACTTCTTTTAGAAACTTCGGGACTTTTTCCTTCTTGAATAATCCAACTGTTTATTTTGTAAGCCTAATTTTTTTTAAAATAAGTGTCTATCTGTGACAATTATTCTTCCTGTGTTGTTTTTGCTTTCTTTTCTATTTTATTTTTTCCTTTCATTTTTTACAGGAGAAAGCATGAAGCTACCTTTCTCATTGTTTTCCTCTTTAAGTCCAAGTGGAAAGATAGGCTTTGAGGTTTGCATGAAATGTAAATAGCTCAAATGGCACCTGTATTAGTCAGGGTTCTTGCGGGAAACAGAATCGACAGGAGATATCTGTCAATAATATGAGATTTTGAAAGAGTCTCTCACGTGACCCTGGGGATGCACAAGTCCAGGTTCCGCAGACAGGCTGCAAACCAGGGGCTCTGATGAAAGTCTGATGAAAGGTCCTTGATGAGTTTCTGGGAGAAGTTGGCTGTCCAATGACGAGCTGGGAAATTCTCTCTGAATGTTGAAATCACTTCCCCTTTTAAGGCATTCAAATGATTGGATAAAAGCGTCACCCATTGATGATGCAATCTCCTTGATTGATGCAGATGTAATCAGCCACCCATGCAGGAAACTCACTGGTGATTGAAGTCTATAAATGCTCTTGTATTACAATTAGCCCAGTGCTTGCTGGACCAAACACCTGGACACAATTACTCAGCCA
>JAQZBX010025919.1:0-29242 GCA_029593785.1 Cabassous unicinctus | reverse complement strand
CTGCTTCACCACTCAGGACAACGCCCAAAGTCCGAAAAAAGCCCGAGCATATCAACTGCCCCTCCTCACCATGCCCCAAAAATGTCCAGTGGCCACCGGCTCCTCCTCACTGTTACAATTTCTTCCATTGCCTGAATCACAATATGTCTACAACAGAACACCACCAAGTCCACTCTAGTCCACAGCTCCTCCCCCCATCATGAGCACTTGAAAAGAATATATATCCTGGTGTTTGGTGTGCAATGCTCTATAGATGTTTGTTAGACCTAGTTCATTTAACATACTATTCAAGCTCTCTGTTGCTTTATTTATCCACTGTCCTGATGTTCTATCCAATACTGAGGGTGGTGTATTGAAGTCTCCAACTATTATTGTATAAACACCTATTTCTCCATTCAGCTTTGCCTATGTTTACCTCATGTTTCTTGGGGCACTAAGGTTAGGTGCATAAATATTTAGTATAGTTATTTCTTCTTGTTGAGTTATCCCTTTTATTAATATACAATGACCTTCTCTATCCCGTATAACAATTTTGCATTTAAAATCTATTTTGTCCAAAATTAGTATCACTACTCCAGCACTTTTTTGGTTACTATTTGCATGGAATATCTTTTTCCAAATTTCATATTATTTTTATCCATTCTATAAGTTTCTGTCTGTCGATTGGGGAGTTCAAGCCATTAACATTCAATGTTATTACACTAAAGACATTACTTACTTCATCCACTTTGACCTTTGGCTTTCTGTTGTCATATTGTACTATTGTCTATCTTTTTACCATTTAATTTACCCTTTCTAATATCTTCATTTCGACACTCTTCTCCAAATCTCTCACCCTTGTTTTTTCCTTTCAGGATCTAGCACTCCCTTTAGTATCGCTAGTAATTTTAGTCTTTCGGTAACATCTTCTATCAGTTTTTGTTTGTCTGTGAAAACTTTGCACTCCCCTTCATTTTTGAAGGACAGCTGTGCCAGGTACAGAATTCTTGGCTGGCAGTTTTTCTCTTTCACTACCTTAAATACATCATACCACTTTCTTCTCTCCTCTATGGTTTCTGATGACAGGCCAGCACTTAATCTTAGCTCTTGCTGCTTTCAGAATCTTTTATCTCTGATATTTGTCATTCTGAATAGTAGGTGTCTTGGGGTAGGTCTATTTGGATTTATTCTGTTTGGGGTGTGTTGTCCTTCTTGGATATTAATATTGATGTCTTTCATAAGGGTAGGGAATTTTTCAGTCATTATTTTCTCAAATATTCTTTCTGCCCCTTTTCCTATTTCTTCTCCTTCTGGGACACCAATAATATGTATATTTTCTCATTTCATGCTTTCATTCATTTTCTTGAGACCCTGTTCTCTTTTTTCCATTCTCTTGTCTTTCTATTCTCCTATCTTTTCCAGTTCCGATGTTCTGTATTTGAAATCACTAATTCTTTCTCTGAGCAATTCAAATCTGCTCTTATGTGCCTCTAATGTGTTTTCAGTCTCATCCATCATGTCTTTCATTCCCATAAGGTCTGCTATGTTCTTTGCAGACTTTCAAATTGTTCTTTATGCTTACCTATTGGCTTCTTAATATCCTTTATCGCTTTAGTCATATTTTCTTTCAATTCTTTAAATTAATTTAGGAGAGTTGTGTGATTATCATAAATTAATTGTCTTAAATCCTGTATCTGTTTAAGATATTTGGTTTGTTCCTTGGGCTGGGCCATCTCTTCCTGTTTCCTAGTTTGGCTTGTTTGTCAAGTATAGGTGTTTTTTATCAAGTGTACAAGCTTCATCTGAACACATTAAATTTAACATCATTGACTTTACAGAATACAAATTACAAATTCAAATTAATTTATACCTGTAAACATCAGATATGGGATTAGTTGTCCAGGCTTTCTGTTTACATGTGTCCACAGTGAACACCTTTCAAGAGTGTTGATAAGGGGACTGTTTTTTAGGAGGCAAGTTGCTGGTAAAGTGTGTACAACTTCTGCTGTGTACACTCTTCTTAATGCTTCCAAATATTCCTTAGAATTATTCAGTAATATGTACGATTTTTACCTCCCTAATAAGAAGCTATTTTTTCAGGTGTTTTGAAGTTTAATTTAAATACAGTAAAATTCATCATTTCTTAGTGTACACATCAATATGTTTTAACAAATGTATAAAGCAGTGTAACAAACACCCCAACTGAGATAAACAATATTTTCATAAACTCCAAGTGTTTCCTTGCAATCACTTTGAAATCAATCCTGTCTACCCAAAACCAGGCCCTGGCAATTACTGGCTAGATTTCAGTCCCTATAGTTTTGTCTTTTCCAGAAAGTCAAATAAAAGAATGATATAGTATAGAGACTTTTGTGTCTAGTTTATTTCTTATAGCATAATCTTTTGAGATCAATCTCTGTTATTGCATTTTCCAGCAGTTCTTTAATTTTTATTTCTGAGTTGTAGTTAGTATGTATGGACCATAATGCTTTTAATCAAATATGGAGTTGATAGATATCTTTGTAGTTTTCAGTTTAGAGTTGTTTATAAAGCTGTTATAAACAATTACATATAAGCCTTTGTGTGAACATATGTTTTCATTTCTCTGGGGTGAATAACTAAAAGTAGGATTGTTTGGTCATATGGTATGCGTTATGTTGATAAGATATTGCCAAGCCCTTTTCCATAATGACTGCACCATACAATATCAGCAATACATGATATTTATAGCTGGTTTGAATCCTTGTCAGCACTTTAAACTTTCCATTTTTAATATATTAGTCATTATAGTAGGCATGTCATGATAGAGTGTTTTAATAGTCATTTTCCAAATGACTAATGATGTCCATTACCTAATTTTTAAATTGGGTTGTCTTAAGTTGCAAACACTCCTTCATATATTATGGATAAAAGTTCTTTATAAAAAATAAGTTTTGCTCTTATTTTCTCCTCATCTGTGACTTGTTTTTTCAGTTTCTTAATGCTGTTTCTAAAAGACAGAAAGTATTAAATTTTGATGAAGTCCATATATTAGTGTTTTTTTTTTCATTTATTTTTCATAACTTTTAATCTCATTGAAGAAATTATTTCCTTAAAGAAACTTTCTAGTTTTAGGTTTTACATTTAGCCCTAATGTCCACTTAAAATTAAATTTTATATATAATATGAAATATGGGCCAAGGATCATTATTTTTGTGACTATTTAATTGATTCAGCACTATTTGTAGAAAAGCTCTTTTGTGTGTGTGTGTGTGTGTGTGTGTGTGTGTGTTGAATTACTTTAGCACTTTTCACTTTGTAAAAATCAATTGAGCATATATATGTAGATTTATTCCTGGACTCTCTCTTCTACCTCATTGATCTATATGTCTATGTCTTTGCCAATTTGATGCTCATTTCATTATTGTAGGTTTTTAATAAGTCTACACTTTAAAGCTCTTTTGGATAATGTAGGTCCTCTACATTTCCCTATAGAATTTCAGATCTTTGCCTGGCATTGATATCAAGCTAATGTCAGCATCACATGATGATTCTGTATGTTTTCTCTTCTCTTATAGGTTCTAGAAGAGGTTGTCTAGAATTGGGATCATTTATTCCTCAAATGTTTAGCAGAATTCATCATTGAAAGCATTTAAACTGGAATTTTCTCTGTGTGAAGACATACAACAGAAAATCAATTTATTTAACACATGGGATTATTAATTCTTCTTGAATGAGCTTTGATATTTTAGATTACTCATAGAATTTGTCCATTACATAAAATTTGATGAGTTTATTGAGGTCAAATAATATTCATTTTTCCATTTAGTATCTGTAGGATCTGTAGTGAAGTCTTATCTTTCATTTTTGATGTGTAATTTATGTGCGTATGTATGAATCTTTATCTCTGGTGCTGTCCTTTTCTAACTTATAGAATTTCCATATGACTCTTTTTTATAGTTTTCATCTCTCCTGATGAAATTTCTTGTCATGTTCTTGCATGTTGTTCACCATTTTCACTATATCCTTTAACATGTTTATTATGGTTTAAGGTCCCTTTTTATACATCTAACAGTTGTAGCATGTCTAACCTGATTTTATTCATTGCTTTATTTTTCAGCTTCTAATTCATTGTTATTATGTGTGGCAAATTGAATTATGCACCTCCTAAATCACATGTTTTTTTTTTTTTTTTTCAAAATTAACTGATTTATTGATTGATTGTAGGAACTACAAATACTTTTAATAGGCTATAATCTAATCTAGGACTTAGGAAAGTTTTTCTGAGAAACTCATTTAAGCTGAATCCTGACTTAAAGAGTTTTTTCAGAACCTGAGAAAGCATTTATTTTATTTTATTTTTTTAAAGATACTTAGATTGTACAAAAGTCACATAAAAAGTATAAGGGATTCCCATATGCCTTACTCCGCACACCTCCCACATTTTCCCACATTAACAGCATCCTTCATTAGTGAGATACATTCATTGCAATTGATGAAAACATTTTGGAGCATTGCCACTAAGTGTGGATTACAGTTTATATTGTAGTTTACACTCTCTCCCACCCAATTCTGTAGGTTATGGCAAGATTTATAATGACCTGTATCTGTCATTGCAATGTCATCCAGGACAATTCTCAAGTCCCGAAAATACCCCCATATTACACCTGTTTTTCCCTCTCCCTGCCCTCAGAACCTTCAGTGGCTACTGCCTCCATATCAATAATATAATTTCTTCCATTGTTAGAATCACAATTAGTCTATAGTAGAATACCAGTAAATCTACTTTAGTCCATAGTTCATTCCCCAATCCTGAGGATTCTGGGATGGTGATGTATACTCTTAATCTGCATTCCTGCGTGTGTGATCGCATTGTAAACAGGACCTCATGAAGTTATTTGTAGTTAAGGTGTGGACCAACTGAATGAAGGAGGGTCTTAATCTGGATTATTGGAGTCCTTTATAAACAAAAGAAATTCAGATATAGTGAGAGAAAGCCATAAGGAGGAGCCAGAGGCCAGAAGTCAGCAAGAACTAGGAAGAGAAAGAAAAGGACACTACCATGTGACATGAAGCAGGAATCATGCAAGGAACCCCAAGGATCATTGGCAAACAACATCAAAATGGTGGGAAGAAAAACATCACCTCACTGACACCTCAATTTTGGACTTCATTGGCTTCAAAACTGTAAGCCAATAAATTCCCATTGTTTGAAGCCAAACCATTGTATAATATTTGCTGTAGAAGCCCAAGTAAACTAAGATAGGAGTCAGACTTGTTTTCTGATGTCTTCAACGATAGTGATGCCTGTTATATACTAGGCAGTACAACAATTAGCTACTTTATGTGACAGAAGCAATAAGCAGTGAGAAAGCAGGAGAGATATATTTCATGTATTGGAATTTATGTAGAGAAGTATTTAGTTTTGTTGTGAGTTAAAAATTGATCTTGATTATTAATCAAAAAAAGTTTTTCTTCACTTTCTCAGAGTTCATTTAGAAAAAAAATGACAGACGGTGGCAATTTTGACATAATAAATTGTAGATAAGAAACATTCTGTAATTTTAATGACTACATGAAACAGCTATGGAAATGTGGACACCACCAGCTTTGTAGGAGTTAATATATATTATAGTCTTATTTTCAAAACTCCACTGAAAATATTTAAATTCATAAATACCAGAATTATATTAAAGTCATAGTTCTAACCCTAATGGGAGGAAAAATGATTATCATTTAAGCATGGTATAGGCATCATAAGGGAAACCTGGCTAGAAATAGTTTTGCCCAAAAGGCACAGCAGAGTTCAGTTTCTTTGAACTGCAAATGACCAATCTCAATGATTACCCACTGTGCCAGAGAAATATTAAATTGAATTTAGCTTTGCTTCAATTTATTTGCAACTGAGGGAACAAACCCTGTGCATACCCATAACATTCTATCTTTGAACCAATAACTAAAAAGTCTAAAGGTGTTAAGGCATCTTGTAAAAGTTAAGAGGTCAGTGAAGGGTTTGAACCTGAATAATACAGCACTCTTTCAATCTTTTAGTTCAAAACAAATATAGAAGACACAGTAAGCTCACTGATAGAAAAGCTGTTTTATTTCTCGAGTGTAGATAATTCACATGACCTGTTTGGTTCACCTCTCTCTTTTTATATAAATAGCCTACTCCCTTCACCTTCAGATCTTTCTGTGAAGATGGCTTAAAACACTGTGTCATTTTTGCTGTTACCCAACCACAGTGCTTATGGTTCTGGGAGTGGTTATTTTCTACTGCAATTCCCAAAGATTTCTCTAATATCGCTATTCTATATGTATGTTTGCAAAGGAATTGTCAAACATATGCCATAAAAGAATCCATAAGCATAATTCATTCATTCAAAAAAGGTTTTTTTGAGAACCAATCATGTGCCAGTCAGTATTCTAGGCATTAAGTATACAGTGAGTCACAAAACAAAAAGTAATAACCTGGAACTGCTATTTATGAAGCCAAACATTAAATAATATGAGGATATTTTAGTGAAATACAAACCAAGTTAAAACACAAGAGAAAAAATAAAGATTAAATAAAACTTATACATTCTCTAGTCAGAAATTACCCAAGCACATAAACACACACACTCACACCATGGCAGGGAGGAGAGGGTTTCGAACAACTCTAGAGGCCAAGATTTTATACCGAGTCCTAAGTACCTTCCAACAAAATTTATTCATTACACTTCGTGTTTAGTGTTTGGATTAAGTATGTTTTTGTGCATGTGTGCATGTGTGTGTATCAGGGACTTGTCAAATAACATTATAGATATTACATTTTCTACTTTGTTACAGTAGAAATTGTATCATATATTCATTTTTCTAGCTCCAAATGTCATTCAAACTGAACTACAGTGAAAGTACCATGAGCCATTATATACATTTCCACATTTCATAAGCGCCATGGGATTATTATTAAAACATATATACCTTTCCAGCTTTATAACTTATAGTTAATTTTCTGTTTTCGTGGATTCAAAGATGATATGGTTTCTGATCATGTTATAAGATAAATGTGGGAAAGTCTTTGTGATAAAATGTAATTATAAATCCAAATTCCTGGCAATGTCTCAACTAAATATTACCTGAATATAAGACAAAGCAACTTATTTTATACATTTTACAGAAGATCTTCCTTTAACCTTACATTAAAATGAAACTTTTTAAAGAAATTAATAGAAACATTAATTAATATCAGTGTGATAAATATCTTTATGAATCATTCCATTATGCAATATTGGGTTTAAAACAAAAAACTTTCTTATAGTCAACTATGAAATAGTAGAGAAAACATGGCAAATATTGTTCTCTATGGGAAAGATATGACCAGCATATTTATTTTGTTTGGTTCACACAATTTAAATTATTTGCTCATATTTGAAAGTTACATATTTCATATGATGATTTAGATTTACGGATTCTCTAAAGAAAATACAGACCTAGCAACATGAAACTCACATTCTCACATATTCACAGTAAACTGAATGTGTCATAGCTGTCCATCTTCCCATTCCCCTCATTTACATTATATTCTGGTCACTGTAGGCTGTATGATTTGCTAGAAGCTCCTTAACCGATTGTTGTCGTTTAATAAATTGGAGCTAAAATGACAAAATCATTTGCTTTACTTCTCTAATTTAGTTGAATATATGGTTGATTTGCCCCAGTAGGAAGATTTTAAAGTGTATTTTTAAGTTGGAAGATAATTAAGGATTTCAAAAATGTAAATTAAAAATGAGAAATATATGAAAAATATTTTTCTATTTAAAAGTAAATAATTTGAATTTGGTGTAAATCTGAAGGTTAGAGAAGTTAATGACTCATCTAATATTACAAAGGCACTTAATAGCATACCTGGGACTAGAATGAAGATTACTCCCAATTCAGCTGATGAAAATATATTTGACAGATGCACAAGCTATAATTCATATATTGCATGCAAATATTTGTGTGAATATTATGTTCCCTACCGAACAAAATAATCCATATACATTGCTTAAATTCTGAAACAACCTAAGACATTTTTATAATATAATATCATTACAAATTTAAAAATCTTGCCTAAAGTGGATTCTATTATTTCATATTATTGAAATTGTTAATCAAAACTAAAGTTTCCTACTTTTCAAAAATATATTAAATATGCTAATATTTATGTAAAACTCCTGACTGTAACCTACTGACATGTTGCCATATCACTAAATACTAAAATAATATGTAGTTAATTTCACTTGCTTAGATATATGGTTCTCATTTGTTCTCACTGGTTTAAGAAGCATTATTCTTTGATATTAAATAATCCTAATGAGTGGATAATAAAATATATAAGACAATAACTCTTTTAGTACTTAAACTATTTTCCCGAAAATACCTAAAATTTGAGTCAAATTAAGAAACCAGCATAGTCCTCAACTAGTCACAAAATATTTTATTTTAAATTAATTTACAATTCTAAAAGACTTTTAAAACAAAATTCAGATTGTGTTTTCATCCAATATAGTCAAAAATCCACTAATTCTGCACTTATTTTGGTTTACTCTTAATAAGCCACTGAGGGCCTTGATCTATTTTGACTTAATTTAAAATCTTACTAAAGGCTATCAGTTTATTAATTAACCCTACTCCAAGGCCCAGGTTACCTCTGAAATAAATATTTTTTGAATATCATTTGAAATGGCCATATACTCTATACCTTTAATTAATTTTAGTATTAAAAGTAATCTAAAGATTAGAGATTAGTTTGATGACATTAAATCAGAGCAATGTTTACATGATTGTATTTTTAATTGATAAGCCATAACCTATTTTAAAATTCCTAACACGTGCATATGATTTTAAAAATAAGTGTAATACTTACTTGGCAGGGGAGACACCATGATCACGAAGGTGTTTTTCCCAGGGCGAGGCTTATCCATTGCACTCCGGATGTGCTGACCCCTGCGATTTCCCCAAATGCGGGAAACTTGACTGCGTAATTTGTGGTAGTGGGAGACTGCGTTTGCACTCTCCCCTGAAAATAAAAAAAAAAAAAAGTGTAAGAAGAAAGTTTCTTACCCATTCCTCCAGCTCTGACCCATTTCCTCTCAGATATTTTAAATTAGTTTTTCTCTTTTGATGGCTATTTCCATGTCTTTAAATAATATACTATGCTTTTTTTTTTCTTTATTTATGGTTTAAACAGGACCTGTTATCATCACAATGTGGAAGAAAGTAATTTGTGTTAATTACACTCTTGAACTCTCCCTTTCACTTACATAATTTTGTCAGTCTATTTAGTTACATAGATTAAAAATTTCTAACTTGGAATAATAAACCTAAACTTTTACTTCCTTTCCTACAACTATAGACAGCACTTCCTGACTCCCTCATTCTAAAATAAGTATATTTGTACTTGTGTTCCCTTAAGATTTTCGCCTTCCCACCTCCTAACCTCTCTCAAATAAACTTTTATATTATCACAACTCATACCCTTTACATTCTGTTTTTAAGCATAACTAACTTTTTTGTACATTATATACAGACTAATTCTAGATGTGGAAAAATCAAGATTTTTATCGATTGTATTAGTATGATTCTAAAGTCTTCACAGAAGATCCAAGTAATTACCAGTGATTAAACTTCTTTCTTTCATAACCTAATAGCTTAAGCTTGGCTGTTAAAAGAAGGACTCTCACTTCCTGACTTTAAAGCTTGTTACTTGGCTTAGTAGTAGAAACAGCATGGTTCTGGCATAAAGATAGAAATATTGACCAATGGAATCAAATTGAGAATTCAAAAATAGATCCCTACCTGGCTGGGTCAGAACAGGCTATTCAAAAAACGGTGCCAGGAAAACTGGATTTCCATAGCTATAAGAGAGAAAGAGGACCACTATCTCACACCTTATACAAAAATTAACTCAAAATGGATCAAGGACCTAAATATTAGTTTGGTGCAAAAGTAATTGCAGTTTTGCCTTGTTGAAATTTGCCATTTGATATGGGAATACATTCTTAAATAAATGTGGTTATGTTATACATCATTTTAATATGCATTTCTTGCTTTATGTTTTTTTGCTAAGGTCTTATTACTTGCTATTTATTTTATATTTATTTTAGACTATGGAAATGATGTTAGACAAAAAACAAATTCGAGCGATTTTCTTACTTGAGTTCAGAATAGGTCGTAAAGCAGCGGAGACAATTGCAACATCAACACATTTGGGCCAGGAACTGCTAACAAACGTACAGTGCAGTGGTGGTTCAAGAAATTTTGCAAAGGAGAGGAGAGCTTTGAAGATGAGGAGCATAATGGCCGGCCATCAGAAGTTGACAACGACAAACTGAGAGCAATCATCAAAGCTGATTCTCTTACAACTACATGAGAAGTTGCCAAAGACCTCAACGTCAACCATTCTACAATCATTCGGCATTTGAAGCAAGTTGGAAAGATGAAAAATTTGATAAGTGGGTGCTTCACAAGCTGACCGGAAATTTAAAAAATCGTCTTTTTAAGGTGTCATATTCTCGTATTCTGTGCAACAACGAACCATTTCTCGATCAGATTGTGATGTATGACGAAAAGTGGACTTTATAAGATAACCGGTGATGACCAGCTCAGTGGTTGGACTGAGAAGCTCCAAAGCACTTCCCAAAGTCAAACTTGCACCAAAAAAAGGTCTTGGTCACTGTTTGGTGGTCTGCTGTCAGTCTGATCTACTACAGCTTTCTGAATCCCAGTGAAACCATTACATCTGATAAGTATGCTCAGCAAATCAATGAGATGCACTGAAAATTGCAATGCCTGCAGCCAGCACTGGTCAACAGAAAGGGCCCAATTCTTCTCCATGACAACGCCCAACCCCATGTCGTACAACCAATGTTTTAAAAGTTGAACGAATTGGGCTACGAAGTTTTGGCTCATCTGCCATATTCTCCTGACCTCTCTCCAACCGACTACCACTTCTTCAAGCATCTTGACAACTGTTTGCAGGGAAAATGCTTCCACAACCAGCAGGATGCAGAAAATGCTTTCCAAGAGTTCGTTGAATCCCAAAGCATGGATTTTTATGCTACAGGAATAAACAAACATATTTCTCATTGGCAAAAATGTGTTGATTGTAATCGTTCCTATTTTGATTAATAAAGATGCGTTTGAGCTTAGTTATGATGAATTGAAATTCACCATCCGAAACCGCAATTTCTTTTGCAACAACCTAATATAAAATCTAGAAACATAAAACTCACGGAAGAGAATGTAGGCAAATAATTCCAAGGTCCTGTGGTAGGTGATGGTTTCTTAAACCTTAAACCCAAAGCACAAGCAATGAAAGAAAAAATATATATAAATAAGGGTTTGATATTCATGTTATATAAGCAGATCATACAACTCAATGATAAAAAGACAAGCAACCTAAATTAAAAAATGGGCAAAAGACTTGAATAGACATTTTTCCAAAGAAGAAATACAAATGGCCAAAAAGCTCAAGAAAAGATGTTCAGCATCACTAGCTATCAGGGAAATTCTGATAAAAACTACAATGAGATATCATTTCACACCTTACAGAATGGCCATTATTAAAGAAACAGAAACTGCAAGTGCTAGAGAAGATGCGTAGGAATATGAAAACTCTTTCACTGTTGGTGGGAATGTAAAATTATTCAGCCTCTGTGAAAGATAGCTTTGTGGTTCCTCAGAAAACTAAATCTCGAACTGCAGTATGATCCAGCAATCCTACTAGTAGGAATACATTCAGAAGAACTGAAAGCAAGGATGCAAACAGACATTTGCACACTGATGTTCATAATGGCATTATTCACAAGTGCTAAAAGATGTAAAGTAAGTGCTTGTCAACCAATGAATGAATAAACAAAATAAAATAGAATTCTATTCAGCTGAAAGAAGAAATGAAGTCAGGATGTATATGACAACCTGGATGAAACTTGAGGACATTATGATGAGTGAAATAAGCCAGTCACAAAAGGACAAATATTGAATGATCTCACTA
This sequence comes from Cabassous unicinctus, assembly GCA_029593785.1. Classification (NCBI taxonomy): domain Eukaryota; kingdom Metazoa; phylum Chordata; class Mammalia; order Cingulata; family Chlamyphoridae; genus Cabassous; species Cabassous unicinctus. Next base: position 17,262 of record JAQZBX010025919.1, on the reverse strand, counting down.
AGATGAATTAAATACAATGAATAAACTCTACAGAGTACAGGGTACTAGGAGATAGAATGTGGCTTGAGAAGGGGGAACTGATGCTGAATGTATGTAGAATGTTTAATAAGGAGGACTGTAAATGTATGGAATGGTTAGAGTTGATGATAACACATTATACTGAATATAACTAACATTGCCGATTTACAAATGTGAATGTGGCTGAAAGGGGTAGTCTAGGAAGGTTAATGTCAAACGAAAGAAAGCAAAAGGATAATATAGGGACTGTATAACATAGTGATTTAGGTGGTGGATGAAGATTGTGGATAATAGTACAATTACAAGAATGTTTCTCTATTACAAGGTGTTAAGAATGTGGAACTACATGGGGAAAATACAACTAATATAATGTATAGACTATAATTAACAGTAATATTGTAATATTTTTACAACAATGGCAAATAAGGTACTACATCAATGCTAAGGGTCAATAATGGAGGGTATAAAGGGTTATGGGTTTTTTCCTTTTGGGGTAATGAAAACTTTCTGAAATGGACTGCACTGATGACAGCACAACTCTAAGATAAAGGTGAAAGTCACTGAAGGCACACTTCAGATGGATTATACAAGCCAAGGGATCGTATAACACACTTTAAACCCTTTATAGTGTTTAAAATCCTATAAGTAAACCCCATGGTGAATGATGGACTGTGGTTAACAGTACAAATATGAGATCTTTCCCTCATGAATTACAACAAATATACAATTCTAATACATGTTGTTAATAATAGGATGGTTTGTGGGAAAAATACACCAAAAATAAGCTATGGATTATAGTTAGCAGTAATATTATGACCATAGTCTTTTATCATTTGTAACAAATGTGTCACAATAATGTAAGGTGTTGGTGGTGGGACTATGTATGGGAATCCTGTAGGTATGCATGATTGTTTTGTAAAATCACAACTTCTCAAATAAAACAAAAAATATAGGGAAGCAGCTGTGGCTCAACCAGTTTGGCATCTGCCTACCATATGGGAGGTCCCAGGTTCGGGTCCCGGTGCCTCCTAAAAGAAAACGGGCAGATGCTGCCCCGGCCGCAATGAGACAGACGCCGCTCCCACCACAATGAGCAGATGCCACAAGCCAGCAGACACCACAGCCTATGGGGAGCAGATGTGGCTCAAGCCAGTGGGCACCTGCCTCTCATGTGGGAGGTCCTGGGTTCGGTTCCTGGTACCTCCTGGAGAAGGCAAGCAAACAAATAGCAGACAGATGAGAGAATTATCTGGGGGAGGCAGGGATAAATAAAAGAAAAATAAAGTAAGTAAATAAATCTTTAAAATATATATATATATGTATATATATATTATCTCATGTTCATTAACAAAATCATAAAATGTATAAATTTAGTTTCTGAATTTTATTGCTTCCATTTTTTATTATTGTTTAAATAAAATAATCCAGGTATGGAATGAACATACTGAAACTCTTTTACCCTGGATAAATATCTTCCACTTTATTCTCTGCCATTTCTCCCTAAAAATGAGTTGAACAGAAACAAAGTTTTGTTCTATTTATAACAATCAGAGAGTTCTTTTTTTAAATTAACTTTGATTTTTTTTAAATTTATTTTCTACTTTCTTGGTCTTATTGTAAGCTGAATTGTCATTAATATTTTTTAATCAACTTCTTTTTCATTGAGCTGCATACACAGTATAGCATGTTTCTAAGTTATATTAATAAGTTCTTCTACTTAGAATGTTTAGAGATTGTTTTGGTTTTCCCTATTTGATTTTCATCAAAGTTGATTCATGCAGCTTGCAGTTTTGAAATTAACTCCTCAAAGTTCCTTGCTGTGTAAACAAGGATAAGGTAAACATCTATCATCAAATGCACCTTTTAAGCTGTGACATATTTGACTTGGCAAATCAATGTACCCTTGTGATCAAGTGATTAAGCTATTTACTGCTTTTGCACAGGAAGCCATTAAACAGATCATAAACACAGCATTATGGGGTGGGTGTCAGGATCTCCAAATTCTACTCACCAGTCAGTCCTGTGTCCTTGAACAAGTCACTTAATCTTTTTGACCTTAATGTCCTCATCTACATGGAAAGGAGAGCAATTATCTCTATGGGCCTCTTGCTTGTAAAGCTCTATAATTTTATTCTACAATTATCTTTGGAATGGATTTAGTATGAGGGAGGAAAGCTTCATTGCAACAGTTATGCAAATAATCTCATATGAATTGCGGAGTTAATTTAATAAGCCTCTTATCTTTTTTAAAAAAATCAAAAAAAAGTAAATATTCATTTAAGAAGTGTACTTTAGATTACTTTTAGCAGAAAACTTTTAAAAGATTTCCTCTTAAAAGTGAATATTTCAGGCAGCTCCTTTTAAATCATGTGTTTCAAAGAGTTTGTAAATGTGACAGAAAATTCCATCTAACTGGTACCAATAGCTGAGAAAAATTTAACCGTAGAAACTGTAACACTGTAATTAAAAATTTGCTTGACTTTCTCAATTATTCTTTATATAATTTCTTGATACTAATAATTTATCAAATGTAGAGATTAATTATCTTTCAGAAGAAAAAGTACACTTTTGGTACAGCGTAGGAAAGAAGAGAATCATGAGGCCTGGGCTCTTGACTGGCTGGGTGGCCCTATGGCAAACTGATCAAGTTACTATTTGGAAAACTTGCCAAATTTTGTCAGGGCTTTAGAGAAGGAAATGAAACCCTAAGTGTAAAATGTTCTTCAAATGAAAGGGTCAAAGACCAGCACTTGTGAAACACATTTCCATTCTTAACGAGCAATTGCACACTTGTTAAGGAATGACGAAAGAGAGTCCTTCCCAGGGACACTTCGTTAAGGAGGAATTCACTGGGAAGTGGCAATATTAATTGGGTAAATTTGTCACATCATTATTTGAAGCATCCATATTTGTAAGCATAACATATCAATAATTATGTTCAGAATAATATTAATGAGAATAGCTAATAACAAATGTTATTAATGTGTTGGAAAGAGCAGAGACTGAAGAGTTAGCTAGAGAGAAGTTCAAATTACAAAGCTGCTATTTATTTGCTCTGTGAGTCAAGATTTGGTGCCCTTGTTATCCATTTGGCAGTGTGTAGGAGACATTTAAAATAATTTTCTAAGAGGAAACACAGCCTTACCAGCACCTCAGTTCAGGGCAAACAGAGAAGAAGTTCTCTTCAGGCACAAGTCATCTTTAGCCTCTGAACCTCCTCAAAAGGATCTTCACTCTTCTCCCGCTGTGATGGTAGAGCTGTTATATAAGTGAATCTCTTCTCCACTGGCAATATGTAACATTGATAAATGAGGAATTTGACAGGGAGTAAAATCTCATGTTTAGTTTAGTTCAAGAGTTACCTAAAATCCAGGTGAATGGTTTCCATATATTCTAAGGTATTCCTCTGGATCAAGACTCTGCATGCTACTACATGTCTTTTTCTCTCCCTTAACCTTCTCCTCAACTTTTTTTTGTACTTGAATATGAATTGAACTTTTATGTAAATAATCATTTATAGTGATGATGTTGTTATAAACAAACAAAGCAAATAATCCACTTCCAAAAAAGCCAAAATCCTAACAAACCATAAGCCCTATTAAACTTGTATTTATATTATTATTTGTTGAACATGCTATCTGCTAAAATTATAGACTTTAATGAAAATCTTAGAAGATTTGTGTTGGCTTCTGGTCCCAAGAGCAGTTGAATTCTTTCAAGGAATTTAAGTTCTGTTTAGGTACAATGAATTGCAATGGGTAAAAGTTTCCTCTTTATGATATTTTTAGACAAATTTGTGACTCTCCCAATTTGCTTAGGTGAAGGTCATTATGAAAGCACTTTTTCTTAGCCCTTTTTATATCACTTTTCTTCCTCACTCTAGTTTTTACCTCTTCTTACATACAACTGTTTATGTTGCCATTTTGTCATTTTTTACATTCCCTTCTTAAGTAAGTAATCTGACAATCCTCCTGGAAAAAAGAAGAGTAGAGATAAATTAATTAATTACATGATATGGAGGGAGTTAAGATCTTTTGAAGTGCTCTTATATAATGGCATCATCTGTAGAAGTAAGTCCATAAAACCCATAAGAATAAGGAAAGTAGTCTAATGCCACTAAGAGTGGTAAGGATTTCTTTCTTAACTCTGGCTAGCATTTGTTAAAGCAAACTAAATATAGAGGGCAAAGGAACTTGGTGATGAATTCTCTACAGGCCAGCCTTAAGGGCAGAGAGAGAGAGAAGAGCAGTGTAGAGAGTAGATCTAGAAAGTCAAACAGAACATATCTGGGACAGAGATAGTATGAGAAACAAAAAGCATTTCACTATGCTTTTTTTTTTTTTCATTCTTCCTTAGTATTTAACTGATTTAACATTTATAGTAAACCACAGTGTTTCTTTGGGGATGCTATCAGAATATATTGGCATTGCTCACAATCTTATTTTAGCTGTATATTGTATATTGAGGGATATGTGATCAATCCACAAATATTTCATTTGGAGATCAATATATTAATCATTTACCACTATCAGGTAGTGAATGATGAGTTTTACTGGATTAATTTGACTTTGTCCCTACCTGAACACAAACAATTGTAATGAAGTCCCTGTACTCAAATATCTCAGTGTCTAATAGAAGAGAGATATAAGCTACTAGTGACAAAATAATGTAACACTATAATTCATCAATTTAGGTGTTGCTCTCTCTCTCCAATTGATCATAAGTGCTTCAATATTAGGTATGTTAAGGTATTTAGTTCAAAATTTTCAAAATATGACTTTCATGAGGCTATTTCATGATCATGTCAAGGTCGTAGTAATCATATTAATAAGAGAAAAGGCAAATGATAAAGCTGTTTCAAAGAGGAACTTGAGAGAGTCAGAACATAAAGGCACTGAAAGAAAAAAATGCTGTTATATGATTTCTTGGTCACATATAAAAGGGTTTAAAATCATATAAGTCAATAACATAAAATTCACAATTATATTTTCTAAGAAATAAAAGTTGTTTTGTTTCTATAAAAAATTCACAAGTAAACTTAAAACTTCATGGACTCAATTGACTTCAAGTGTAAATAATCAAAGAAATGTACTTTCCCATAGAGCATTAAATAACCTTTGAGTAAGTCTATTAAACAATGTTGCAGTATGATACTGAAGGGATAGCCAGTCATACTTTTGTCTAATTTCTAAGCATTAGATAATTTTTCTTTCATATGTGTGGGACAGAATTTTTACTGTAAGTGAAAAGATGTGTGGGTGGGTATGGATGTCAGCTGTTGTGAATATGTGTATTTTACAGAGAAATTTGTTAGTAGTGCATGACCAATTACTTGAGCAAATTTAAAATTGATATATATATATCAAAGCATAATTACTATTTTAAATATATATATTCTACTGAGCTAACATACAGGAGGATCAGGTAGTCAAATAATAAGGCTCTAAGATTCATATGAATATATGAGTTAGACCTTTTACCTGCCATCAAGCTTACTAATAATCTCAAAAATATGGTAATTGAGAGGCAAAGACAATGAAGATAAAGATCTGAAATATCCCAACTGTCTCTCTAGATTAAGATAGCCAGATAACAGTAGTGGATAGCAAGTTAAATTTGAATTGAAGACGAAAAGGATTTTTTTTTTAAGTGTAACTATGTCTAACATATTGCATGGACCATACTTAATGAGCTAAAAAAGACACTTTCTCTGTAATTCAAATTTAAGTGGGTATCTTGTATTTTTATTTACTAAATCTGGAACCATCCCAGATCCTTCTTTCCCATGTCAGCCTTGCACTCTTATGCCCAGAATAATAGATGAGGCTTCCAGAAGAGATTCTGTGGCTTTACGTCACACAGAAGGAGACATTTAAGTTATATAACATCTCTATTTTATACTCACATAGTTTAATAGTGCATGTGATATTCTCCAGGGAACCATGCATCATAAATCTAATGATTAAAATTTTATTTACTATAAGTAATACTTAACCAGAGACATCCTACCAAGGTGTTCTGTAGATAAAGTCTCTTCCTCCTAGAAAATATTAGTAGTATATTTACCATGAAGGCCAGTTGACAAGATTAGAACTGGTTATCTGCTCTCTTTTCTTTCCTCACTAGTGTTATCTGGTAAAGGAGTGAACGGATCTCAGACAAAGATACTCCTTCCTCCCCAAATGCATTCATGCCTTTAATATTTAAGGGAAAAGAAAATCCAAGGCAAATAAAATATCCACCTCCTATGTATATGTTAGAAATAATATCCTTCAACATGGGAAAAGTTGTTTTTTTAAATCACAAACTTAATTCAATAAAAATTCTGATATATTTCATGTACAAAGCTTTGTGTACAGAGGAACAAGTTAGAATAGCTATTTGAGAGGAAACATTTCACAGCAATCTTTTAGTTCTATCAAATAGATCTTCCATTTATACAAAAATTTTAAATCAAATATATGACATTTAATAAGTATTTCAGAAAGGAATATGACAGAAATAAAGAACAATTTGATGACTGGCAGGCCATGGAGACCAAGGTATTATTCTCACATCAGTGAATATAGAAGAAATAATGCTAAGACAGAATAAAATCCCAAGATTTAACTTGGAATACATAATTTTTGTATACACAACTAAAATAAAAGATTCTGTCACATGTAATAGCAGAAATTGGCCATTCAATGAGTGATTTAAATTCCTTTTAAAAGTATACTTTTGTGTAACTTTCTATAGAAGTCCTACATCTCTATTCAAAAAAGTTCCTTTTCATTTCCATATTTCATATTCAATGAGCAGTGGGAGTGTTGACAGTGGAGACACTGAAGAGAATACATCATAGCTAGTACCCCTATTCAGGAGGAATCCTGCAAGTCTAAGAAGAAAGAGGTGGCAGGTTGATAAGAGAGATGCAGCTATCATATTGTCTCTACAGGTATGAAAAATGTATAAGTTTACCCCAGATCTTTGAAAATTTTAAAATATTTTATAAGTTAGTAAAGGAATATGGTGACTTAAAAAAATGATGGAGGAACAGCATCTGTTCCCTGCTTTTGCACAGAAATAATAGAGAACATTTTAACAACATTCATATATATGAAATATACCCTTCCTCCTTCATCCTGATCCAGTGCTTTCTGTCCTAGATAATTGGGAAAGAGCAATAACCTGAAATGGGAAAGAGAGAAAAAAGTCGTTTATTTTTTGTTTGATAATATCTCATAAAAATATGAGATCGAATTTATACTTGTCAATATATGAATATCCCTGAATTATGAATTATGAATTACTGACCAATTTGAAAAGCACATGGTTCCTTGCATTGTAGAAAGAATGACGTCCAGATCTAGAAAATATTGAATTGAATAAAAATTTACAGGCACAAACACCCAGATATTTCCAAGATTATAGATATTTGTGATCAGTTATTATGCTAGAGTCAACCTTATCAGAAGAATTTTGTACCATTTTCTCCAAAATGTTTAGTATTTTATCCACTTTAGAGAGCTGGTAAACCATATTGAAAGTTAGGCAAAGACTTTCAATTTCGGGTCTGGTATATTAAGTGCTTGGAAGTCATCACTGCCAACTCAACAACAAGAAATCAAAACAACAACTCTTCTTTGATTTATTAGAGAATTGAGGACATAGGATAAACCACTGTTCCAAGAACTGAAGAGAGAAGTAGATATAGAGAATTATAACTTACCTGGAGCAGTAGCCCAGGAAAGGAAGCCTCAAAAAATTAAGTACTTAGGTACAAATTTAACAAAATATATGCAAGACTATGTGAGGAAAGCTACAAAACTCTGATGAAACAAATCATGGATCCAAATAAATGGGGAGATATTCCATACTTAAGGATATGAAGACTAAAAATTATTAAGATGTCCATTCTTCCAAACTTGATAAATAGACTCAATGTAATCCCAATAAAAATCACAGCAAGTTATTTTGTATATATCAACAAAATGATTCTAACATATGTAAAGAAAGGCCCAAATCCCAGAAAAACCAACAAAATATTGAAAAAGAGCAAAGTAAAAACACTGACACTGCCTATCCTCAAAAATTACTATAAAGCTACAGAGATTAAGATATTGTGGTGTTGGCAACGAATGGACAACTAGATCAATGAAACAAAAGAGATAGACCAAGAATATGCCCACAAAAACAAATGGTCTTTGACAAAGGAGCAAAGGCAATTCAATGAAGAAAAGAGAGTTTTTAACAAATGATGTTAGAACAACTGGACATCCATATGCAAAAGAAAAACAATGAATCTAGAAACAACTTTTACAACTTTCACAAAAATTAACTGAAAATGGATCATATACCTAAATGTAAAATGCAAAAATATTAAATTTCTAGAAGATAATATTTAGAAAATGAAAATACAGGTGATGTTGGGTTTGGCAATGACTTTTTATATACAAAACCAAAGCAGGATCAATAAAGAGAAAAATTAATATTTGGACTTCATTAAAATTAAAAACTTCTGCTCTGCAAAAGACACTGTGTTAAGATAATGAAAAGGCAAGCAAAGGACTGGGAGAAAATATTTATAATGTACTAATCTGATAAAGGACTTGTATCCAAAATACACAAAGAACTCTTAAAACTGAAAAATAAGAGAACAGCCCAATTAAAAATATAAACAACACATCTGAATAGACACCTCACCATGAAGATATACAGATGTCATATAAGTATGTAGAAAGATGTTCAACATCATATATCATTAGAGAATTGCAAATTAATTAAAACAAAAATGAGATTCCACTACACATCTTTTAGAATGGTTAAAATACAAATTACTGAGACAACCAGATGCTGCTGAGGATGTGGAACAACAGAAACTCTTTTCATTGCTGGTGGGAATACAAAAACAGCCATTTTGGAAGACAGTTTAGCAATTTCTTACTAAATTAAACATAGTCTTACCATACGATCCAGCAATAGCACCCTTAGATATTTACCCAAATGAACTGAAAACTGATATCCACACAAAAACCTGCATGCAAATGTTTATAAAGTTTTTGTTCATAATTGCCAAAAATTAGAAGCTACCAAGATCTCCTTTACAGGTGAATAGATAAGAAAATTGCGGTACATCCATATAATGGAATATCATTCAGTGATAAAAAAAAAAGATGGGCTATCAAGCCACAAAAACAAACAAACAGAAAACATGGAAGGGCCTTAAATGCATGTGGGTAAGTGAAAGAAGCCAGTCTAGAAAGGCTAGAGCTATATGATTCCAACTAGAAGACATTCTGGAAAAGGCAAAACTATAGACAGTAAAAGGTTAATAGGCTAGCAGGATCAGGGGGAAGGAAAGAGGTATAAAAAGGTGGAGCACAAGCCATTTGAGGACAGTGAAACTAGTCTGTTGTTACTGTAATGATGGATGCAGTTTTCAAAACTCATACATTAAGTACAACAGAAAGAGTAAACTCTAAAATCACTAATGATCCATCAACATTGCTTTATCAACTGCAACAAATATTACACTAATCCAAGACGTTAGGTGGAACTGTGTAGGGGGTTGGAAGAAGAGAAGGTACATGGAAATCTGCAATTACTACACAATTTTTCTCTGGACCTACAACTGCTCTAAAAATAAAGTCTATTAAAATTAATTAAGTAATGATTTATCATTTTTCATAAAGCATACTTTTGGTCTAGAAAATTGTTAGCTTGAAAATTGTTAGCTTGAAGTTAATTAGAACCCTATGTTTCCTAGTGTCAAAGTGGAAAAACACAATTCATTATACTTTCTCATGTATTTTAACTATTCTGAATCTCTAACATTTTATGTATGAAGGATTGCGATAGCTAAGTAGGACTTCTAACATATGGAGGTATAATTGAGGATTGGCTATGACCTGATAGCATTGCCCCTTATTCTTATAGAAGCTTTACATTTTTCTTTATTAAAATGAAATAATGAATTCTATTCTTTTAAAAAAAATCTTAGGTGAGCACATTGCACTGCATATTATGGTTTCCTTTGAGGCATTATTAATTATATCAAATAGTTTTATCTGTCTTTAATTGCAGCATAAACTGGTGGAAAAATGGTTTCAGTGACTATGCACTGCCTTTCACTGATTCTGTCAGTTCCTTAAATCTTGTATTTATATAGCTTCTACTGATTCTGAAAGTGTGTTCCCATAATTAAACATATTTTAATCTTACCAAAAGTCTTTATGCAGCCACTAAGTATTCTCTCATTTTACAAATGAAAACAGGAGGAAAGAGAGGTCATTGTTTGTCCAAGATCGTGCCCCTAATAAGCAGAAAGCCCAGGAATATGTTATAATATTCTGGCCACATTGTTCAGTGTTCTTTCCACTATACATAGATTGCATCTACTTTAACATCCAATGGTAGTTCTTTCTCCTCTTTAATAAAATTATCTTGAAAACAAAATAACTTAACTGAAGTAAATCACTTGACCTTTATACTCAATTACTTTCTTTGCACCCTGTCACAGGAAAAAACAAAATGTCTTACTTCAGATATTTTAAGAAATTCAAAAGCTATAAGATAGTCTAACTATGTGAAAGGCAGTGTTTAGGTCTGTCCAAAGAAGGAAATTGGTTTCATTCAAAGAAGGGAGAGGAAGCAGCAGAGAAACTGAGAAAGGCCTTAGCTAAGGAAAGCAAATATGGGTAAGACACATTGAACCCAAGCATCCCGAATTCTTGACTGCAACGCCCTTCAGAGACCGCATTACACTGGCTGTGCACCAAGTCTGGCATGGGGAGGGAAGTTTTTCCCTTTGAGGCCTGCCCCGTAAAGCCTTTGAAATTGCCTATGTTTGGGACTGAAAAATCACATGTAGGTTTTTGTTCAGGAGCTAAAATCCTCAGTCATGTCTTTGCCATACTGATCATCTATTCCATGAACACAGTATAATTTTCTATTTATTAAAGTATTATTTAATTTCTTTCAATAAAATTTTATAGTTTTTGCTGTGGAGATTCTGCACTTATTTCTTTAGATTTATTCACAAAATATTGATACTTTTGATGCTATTTTTAATGATGATTTTAAACTTTTATATTTTAATTGCTTACTTCTTGCATAGAAAAATAAAAGTGATTTGTTTTTATTGCTTGGTTGTTGACTGACCTTGTGTGCAACAACGTTATAATTATTTTTAATATTTTTTTATTTTTAAAGATGCTTTGGATTACATAAATGTTACATCAAAAATATAGGGAATTCCCATATACCCCAGCTCCTTCCCCTCCCATACTTGCCCACATTAACAACATATTTCATTGTAGTGGTACATTTGTTACAATTGATGAAAACATATTGAAGCATCGTAATAACTGTGGACTATAGTTTATGTTATAGTTACACTTTGCACCGGATAATTTTATAGGTTTTGACAAAATGTATGATGGCCTATATCCATCATTGCAATGTCATGGGACAATTCCAGTGTCCCAAAAAAGCCCCCATGTTGCACCTATTCTTCCCTTTCCCTCCCACCAGAACCTCTGGTGATCATTCTCTTTATATCAATGATACAAGTTCTTCCATTGCTAAAATAATAATAAGTCTACTTTAGTCCACCATTGCTTTCTCTGCTTGTGTTTGTCCATTCCTCTACCTTGAGGAATTGGGGTTGGTGATGACCACCCAGCCTCTAATTGAGAGGGGACTTAGATCCCATGGGGCAGATGGATGGAACTGTATTGCTTAGAGTTGCAGACACTCTTGGCTTCCTGGGATGGGCGTTGACCATAATCATCCTTTTCTTTGTTGCCCTGGGTGCTAATATTTTGTATGCTTTCAGGTCATTTGTGAATGACTATTTTATATGTGTCTTCAAAAACCTCATATGATTATGTATTTTATAATTTCCCATTGTACTTACACTGATTTCAGCCCATTGTTAAATGGAATGATATCAGTAATGGTATCCTCATCTTATTTCTAATTTCAGGTGGAATGCTCTTAAAAATTCACATTAGGCATGATGGTAGCTGTAAGATTGTAGATATTCTTTATATATTTAAATAGGATCACTTCTGGGCTAGATATTTAAGAGTTTTTATTGTGCATAGGTGCTAAATTATCTAAAATGCAATTACTGCATATGTTGAGATAATTGGATTTCTCTTTTTCTCTGTTTTTTCCTAACTAATGTGACTAAATGCATGGACAAATTGTCAAATATAAAACATTCTTCCACTTCTGGAGTAATCACTGTTTATCCATAATGTATTGTTCTGTTACTTTGTCACTGGACTCAATTTGATAATATTATGTACCTATGGAATTACAGGAATTGAACTGTAATTTTCCTTCCTTGTGATTCCCTTTTAGGCATGGTATCAGGGTTAAACTGGCCTAAAAAAGCAGGTTGGAGAATATGCCCTTTATTATAATTGGAAGAGTTTGTTTAATATCCATGTTATTTTTATTACATATTAGGAAGCTTTTACCAGGAAAGCCATTTGCATCTGTAATTTTCCTTATAAAGAGATGTGGTTTTTTCAAAGAATAAATGCAGAAGCCATCCAAAGACTAGTGGGGTAAAACCCTGGACGCCATGGAAACTGCTCTGGTCCTGGAGAAGAGCCTGCACCAGGCCCCTTTGGATGTGCATGCCCTGGTATTTGCCAACACAGACCCCCATCTCTGTGACTTCCTGGAGAACCATTTCCTAGAGGGGAATGTGAAACTGATCAAGAGGATAGGCCACCACCTGACCAGCCTTCGCAGGCTGACTGGCCCACAGGCCAGGCTGGGTGAGTATCTCTTGGAAAGGCTCACTCTCAAGGACAACTAGGAGCCTCCGGAGCCCAGAGACCATGGGGGGGGGACCCCCTCTATTCTCCTGGCATCCAGGCTTCTGCCTGAGCCCCTCCTGCCAGGAGACATCTTTCTAACTGCCATCTTGTAGCCCTCTAACAAGCCCTGAACCAAGTGTAAACAATAAAGATTTTTGCAGGAAAAAAATAAAACTCCCTTCAATAGATTTAGGAGTATTCAGCTTTTAAATTTCTTCTTTTAACAGTGTCCGCTTGTTGCCTTTTTCAAGAAATTTAGCAATTTCATATAAAATCTATTTTAAATAGAACAGTAGATAAATAAATATAGATGTGCATGAATATGTGTGTTTTTATATATTTGCATGTATTTACTAGCTCTGCCCACTAACAGGTAATAGAAACACTACTGCCCAAGTAGACATAAGCAAATACGCATTCAGACATTAGTCTCTAAATATCAGTTTTTCAATGAAAAGAACAAAGCCTCCTTTCATAAATGAATTTTTCTGAGTTTGAGCAAGGGAAGTACAAAAAAAAAACCTGAAACGTATTTTTGAGACAGAGATTAAGGAAATGCTAAAAAAGTATGGAACATATTAAAAGGACACATTGAGACACTTTGAGAATTAAGACAAATAATGATAGTAAGGATTATAGATAGCCATTAGACTAAAATGAGAATCCATGAATCTATGCTGATATAAATAAATCAATAAAAAAATAACACAGAAAGCTCTTTCTTGCTATGTAATTCCAACTATACAATGTTAAAGAATGATAGAATTAGAAAATCACCAGTTTGCAATGACCATAAAAATAATAACCACAGGCAAGCATCCTCTATGGATGCTAAAACAGAGGGTGAAAGTTTAATAATAAACAGGAATCTCACTATCTGTCCCCACAATGTAGTTATTAACTACAAAGGAAAAACATTAATTTTACATTGGCAATATCTGGTTAATTCCACCTTAACTGAGTAATCCAAATTAACATCACTAGTAATTGGACTAGTAGACCACAAGTACCTCCTGATGTGATATACTGAGAAGGCAACTTCATTACTATGATATTTCTGCAAAAATATATACCTGATTCTAATCATGAGATAATATGCACTATGATGGATATTCTATGAAATAATTGGCTGACAATCTTTTAAAATGCCAAGTTGAGGAAAGACAAATACAGAATAAAGAACCCTTCTATTTGACCCGAAAAATAAATGAGATGGGACAACTCAATGCATCATATTAACACTGTAACAAAAAAATCAAATAAAATTTACTTTGTGTGTTTGTTTAGTTTGGTATAAAGGACAATTTTGGCATAAGAGAAAATATTTTAATAAAGTCTATAGATAATTACGTAATTGTATTTAATAAATATTAGCATCTTGATTTTGATAACTGTACTGACTTTATTAAGAAAATAACTCTGCATTGTATTATTTGGAGATAAATGGCATTATTTCAGCAACATACTCTCAAAAGTTTCAGAGAATATATATGATGAAAGCAAGAGGATGTTAGAGCAAATATTATTTGGTTTTAAGTTTGAATAGCAAGTTGCTACGCAGTGCATGGTAGGAACACAGGCTTAGGCACAAAAGATTCTCAACTAATGATCACTCTATTACTTACACAGCACAAAGGGTCCAAATGAGCAGGAGAAGAGTTCTCATACTGGCTGGTCCCCTATGGGAGGCCAATGCTTGGGTGGGGGGTCCATGGATGATGACTCCACATGCCTCACTTCACATTAGAGTCGAGGGACCCAGTGTTGTCCAGGGGATGGGTATTTATACACTCCGGGGGCAGAGGGTCTTGTCACTGAGCATAAAGTGTGTTATCAAGCAAACTTTGTGCAGAGTTCCCACTTTGGCAAGCTGCTGGGTCTGCTTCTTCCCAGCTTCTGGTTCAAGGCAGATCAGGCCTTTCATTAGACCTAATGTCTCCCCCAGGCTGTGAAATCGAAACATTTCAAAACACCTACAAGGAGCGGGAAAGGAGGGAGGTAGTCAAAGGGCTGAGAGATGACCCTTGAAAGTGTCCATTAGTTCCCCAACCATTAACTTGGTAAAATCCAGTCTGGGTGAGGAGTGTAATGAGAATTATTTTTATTATTTTTGAAACTTTTGAAATTATATAAAATAACTTTAAAGAATCTTTCCATAAAATGCCATATTTTCTTTTCCTTTTGGGCCTTCAGAATTCTATCTTCTTTCTCTGTTACTATACAGTATATGAGATATAGGGAGGTTTGAAACCTGCTTTCTGAAATGGGCACTTAAATCAGCAAGCATTTAAAAAATATTATGGATATTGCATGTTTGCTATGTTTATCATAAATTGACTGCAGAGTTTGAGTGTACACAGTTTCTAGACTGCCAATGACCTTTTCAGACAGAAGCTTCAGAAAAACTCCAGAGGCAAAATAGTAAGAGAAAATATATAAATATAAAACTTAAAAATAAGCTCCTCCATCTTTCAATTTAGCATTTGAAGTATTTTCGTTTGGAAAGTAAAATGAGCAAAGAGGTTTGAACTAACAAAAGTAAAAGACTTAAATAGCCAAGGAAGAGATTGAAACTCTTCTATGAAGATTAGATGTTAAAACGATCAATTGAGATAATGAAATACAGTGTGCATTCTTTGATGTGTATAGAGAAAGAATTGTGTTCAGGCAAGTTTAAAGAACCCATAAATTGTAAAAATCAATCAAAATGCCTATAGGACATGGAAAACAACTATCAGTCGAAGTCAGCTCAGTACAGCTATTATTTAAAATGGAGCTATATCCAGCAAATGCCCTCACGCCTATTCAATTTAGTCAAAAGAAAAATAGTCCAGTAAAAAAAAAAAAAAGACAAGTTATTGCCATATTGTCATCTAAACAATTCATTTAATTGAATGATGAGAAATGTAAAGTTATGCAGTCAAAAATCACTTACCAAGTTATTATGGATCATGCTACCTGATGCTGAGTTAAAACTAAAGCAAACGTGCTACTATTTTTACACTCTCACTTCTTTAATTGAGGAGGCATATATATTGAAAAATATTTTCTGTATAATGTAGAAACTAAAAAAAACCAATATTAAAGAATAGTGGTAGTGCCTAAGAGGGAATTGCCAGCAATGCCTAGAAAGTTATAGGAAACTTTTCAGTCAGATGATAGCTTTGAGCTGGTTTTCAGGTTTCCCTCATTCAAGGAGCTAATTAGGTAAAGAGTCACAAGATCACACAATAGGATACCACTTCATATGCAGTAGGATGGCTATTATTAAAAAATAAAGAAAAGAAAAGAAAAAAAATAACAGAAAATAGCACGTGCTGGTGAGCATACAGAAATTGGAACTCCAGTGCATCATTGGTGGGATTGTAAAATGTCGAAGCTGCTGTGGAAATCTGCTTGGAGATTCCTTGGAAAGCTGAAATTGAATTTCTATATGATCTGGCAATCCCAGTTCTTGGTATATGCCCCAAAGAATTGAAATCAGGGACTGTGACTCTAACAGATATCCTCATGCCAATGTTCATGGCAGCATTATTCACAATAGACAAAATGTGGAAGCAACCCAAGTGTCCATCAAAAGTTGAATAGATAAATAAAATGTGATATATACACACAATGGAACATTATTCATCTGTAAAAAAGGAATGGCGTTCTGATACATGTGATAACGGATGAACCTTGAATATATCGTGTTGATTGAAATAAGATAGACATAAAAAACAAACATTGGTCTTGCTTATATGAAATACCTAGAATAAGTAAATTAATAGAGACAGATAGCAGATTACTGGGTACTGGGGAGTGAGGAGAATAAGAATGTACTGCTTAATAGGTGTAGAATTTCTGTTTGAAGTGATAAAATGGTTAAGGTAATTGATGTTCTTTATTGCAGCACAATATTGTGAATGTAATTAATACCACTGAATTATACAGTTGAAAGTTGCTAAAATGCTAAAATTTGAGATGTATATATGTTTCTATAAACAAAAGTTTGAAAATATATAAAAAGGAAGCCTCTACTATTCTTTTCTCCAACATTCTGGCAAATTTTTGGTTACTAGTCATTTGGCTGTTGAAGCTGCAGGTGTCTCCAAGAAAAGCCTCATAGGGCAAAAGGAATACAGATTTCAAAGACCTGAATCCCCTAGTGCCTAGGGATGAAGGACAAAAATCTCAAAAGGATCTAAATTTTGGATACTTCAAGCAATTCTACTTTAATTCGTTTGGTTCTACAATTATTAGTAATATGCTCACTTTTCTTGGCTGATTAAAATATAACGAATGTCAAATTCTAACTAATTTGTTAAGTCTTCCTAAATTTTTCAAAAATCAACAGTTATCCCCCAATCTTCCAGACTCTTGTCAGCTATTGTCATTCTTATTTATTTGTAGTTTAGTCACATGTCTTCTAAAATCTATTGCAGTA
>JAQZBX010025918.1:9798-29351 GCA_029593785.1 Cabassous unicinctus | reverse complement strand
TACCAGGCCATGTTGACACACGAACTTAACCATCACAGGGATCATATATAGTCCTTGGTTTTCCAGTCCATTCTATGAATCCTGGTGCTTAGTAGATGCTCAGAAACAGTTAGGAATGAATCAAGTTCTCAAGTTAGAGACACCAGAGCCTTTAGTTAACTCAGGCTGAGTTAACATCTTAACAACATCTGAAGAGTGGTGGTGGTGGTTATTATTTTTTAAGCAGTTTTATTCACACACCATACAATCCATCCAAAGTGTACAATCAATGGCTCCCAGTATAATCACAGAGTTGTGCATCCATCACCACAATAAATTTGAGAGCATTTTCATTTGTTCTTAAAGATAATGAAAGGATTAATTAAGAAGAAATAAACCCATACTATGAGATTACCATGTACACATTACTAGAAGTTAAGGTAGGCATACAATATCAACAAATTCCAAATAGAGGTATGATCACAGTGTGGCCCTGTACTAATTGTGCAAAACCACACTCGAGGGGCTGGGGTTGGACTGACTGGGGTGTTGGATGAGTGGGCTACAGCTGGGAGTGGGGACACCAGGGGCTTAAACTAAGATAAGAGGTATCCTACCCTGGGACCAAGGAGGAAGGAGTCAGAGGTCTGAGTCAGCATCAGTAGATGTACCAAGGCGAGCACTCCTAACCTCAAGTACCCACACCACATCCTGAGGGCAGCAACTGGGGTGGGGGCCAGGAACACCACCATCATCATCAAGGGTAGGAGCCAGACAAAAAAGGAGCCGAGAATGATGAAAATTTTAGAAAGGCAGGGCTAGCACAGCTCTCCAGGAGCTCTTGGGCCAGCTTGGCATGTGCTCACGATGAGGTTTTATGCTGAAGGTCTTGTCTCGGGCTGACACACTGCAGGAGAGTTGGCGGCCCTGGGTGAGTGTGCTCATGGCAACATGACACCTAGGGGAGGGTGGGCATCTGGGCACGGTGGTCAGGAACCCTAGGGGCATAGAAAACTCTTACCAGTTTCTGCTCTCTGACTCTGCTAGTGACCAAGGCTTTTGTGATATCTAAGAAGCCCACCATCTCTCTGCTCTAACCACAATAGACGGCCCCTTCTTCATCTCTTGCCCTCCCCAAATGAAGTCAGATCATGAAATGGTGGGCCTATGAGGTGGCATGTTTGAAACTCTGTTAGCACTGCCAAAGCTGTGAATCTTTTTCCTTTTTGCAGGTGTCTCTGATAGAAGATGCAGGTTCTCTAAACACTGACCCTCTGCTTTACCTCTGCACATCTTTCAACTTGAGCCTGACAAGGAGCTCAGGCCTAGCCTCTCTGTATTAACCGAGTCTCTGTTCCCAGAGTCCCAGGGAATGTCAGCACCAGAGTGTTTATCCCAAAGATCTCACCACTCATGTTTCTTCAGCTTTCTTGATTCCTTTTGTCTCATTGTTTTTGTTGTTGTTGTTTGTTTTTTGTTTTTAGGAGGTACTGGGGATTGAACCCAGGACCTCTTACATGGGAAGCAGGCACTCAACCACTGAGCTACATCCACTTCCCCCATTTGTCTTGTTATTTCCAGCTTGGCATGTGTCTGCCATTCTTTTCACCTCATCAAAAGGTTGAATGAAGCAATGTTTGTTCATCAGATTTCTCATGGAACCATGACGTTGGAGACATTGTGAAGGCAAATTGTCCCTCAGACTCCCCCAGGCTCTGTCATGAGTGCACGCTCTTGGGGTGTGTGCACAGGTCCTTAGGGTGTGTCCACATGACCTGTATGCCTGTCTCCAGGTGGTGAATGTCCACCCTTGGCAGCTCTGCAAGCAATTTTTAGCACCTGCCAGCTCTGCCCTCCTTCTCCATTCTTCCCTGCTGTCCCAGTCCTGCCATTAGTCTGGTAAGCACTGCAATGTCTCCCATTCCTTCCTTCAACTGCTTTGGCTGTAATTGTAGAAATACTCTGCTTTTGAAAAGAGAGTCTGACAAGTATATACGTGTAGTTTTGGCCTTTGCTTGATGCCTATCTACTTCCCTTTTGCTCTTTGTAATTAAAAGGGAGAGAAAGTGAATGTGGGCTAAAGACAGTACTGGGACTGTCAAGACTTGAGCTGATCCTGGCTCTGACATGCAGTCTCCCTCTGGCCTTGGGCAAGCTCCTTAAATTTTCCCCTTTTTTAACTGCCTCTGATGAATAGTCCAGTTGTTTCTGGGGGACATGCTAAATATTGTTGAAAACGCTAAATATCATTGAAAAGATCTTCCCAGATGGCTTCTCAGCGGCACAGCTGCATCCTTTGGCATCCAAATTCCTTTCTCTCTTCCTCTGGCTTTGCAGGGCCCAGGATCAGATACTCTATTTTCCTTCTGCCTGAGCATGGAAATAGGAATATCACATATGGACATTCATTAATTGGAGCTATTTTAAAAATGCACAAGTAATTCCAAGTAAAATGTGGTTATGAAAGCCAAGGCCTCTGTGTGTGTGTGTGTGTGTGTGTGTGTGTTTTCCTGCTGTGGTCCATGTGCTGTGTTATATAACATCTGATCTTTGATCCCCTAAAGTGCCTCATCTGAGGCTTGAAGCCTTGCTGAGAACTAAACGACTCTATGGCAGGGGGTCTTAGCAAGGGGTCCGTGAGCTTGAATGGAAATTAAAAAAATCATTATTCTTGTGGGGACATGTTGGTGTGGGTGGGATATATTTACTAATAATACACAGTATAATGTGGACTTAATAAGGAGTCCGTGGTTTTCACCTGACTGGCAGAGGGGTCCGTGGAACAAAAAAGGTCAAGAACCCCTGCTCTATGGAGTTTCAGTCCTGCTTTGTAAATAGTCTCTTCCTCTGATCTGACACAGCCCAGCCGATTATCAGGTCCATTAGCTCCTGGGTTTCTGGAGGAGAGAGTTTTGAACAGTCTGACTGCTGAGCTCACTGCATCCCAACCCAGACTTGCAAGAAGGGTTCTGGTACTCCCGAGGACTCACGTACTTCTGGGCTGGCTTCCGGGCTTGCTCTGTTGAGGAGCTTTAACATCCTAAGCAGCTGCTTGCATTCCCCCAGAGGGAGCTTGTGCGTGTGCTTCCTACCTGGGGAAAGCCCGGTTCACTTCTATGAAACAGGCTGCTGCCGTGGGGCTGCTCCAGATCCCACTGCTGCAGGTGCACAGGGACCCAAGGGCCTCTAAAAGCCTTGGTTTTCATGATGTAAACCATTGACCATGTAAGACATCTTACTCATGTAAGATGTTGTTAATAGGGGAAAATACCAGAGGGGGAGGAGTGGGGTATTTGGGACTTCCCTATACTTTTGACGTAACTTTTCTGTAACCTAAAACTTCTTTAAAAATAAAGTTAAAGGGAGTGATTGTAGCTCAGTGGTCGACTGAGTTCAATCCCCGGGACCTCGTAAAAGAAAAAAATAATAAAAATAAAATAAAAGTAAAGTTAAAAAAAAACAAAAAAAGCATTGGATTAGTCTGGAAAGTCCTGTTTTTGGCTATTGAGTAGATTAAAAAAAAGCTATTTCCATCTCATCACTTAAACCAACCAAACTAAGCTGCTGTAACCAGAGACTGCACTCATCTGGGTCCACTAATGGTCCAAGGGAAGCGTGCAGCATTACTGGACAGCTCTGCTCCATGCACACATTTGGGGACCCAGAGTCCTTCCAGCTGTGGCTCTGCTAACCCCTGGGTCCTCGAGGTTGTTTTTATGGCTGAAGTTGTGTTACCACAAATCTAAGTTTCAGATGGCAGTGTGGGGAAGGGAGCACGGAGCATGTTGCCCCCATCACCTCTGTGTTCTGCCACATCTGCCCCATCACTTCTGTGTTCTGCCAGAGAGAACTTCGTGACAAGGACTTGGCTGCAAGGCTTGAGAAAGGCCGTCCCTAGCTGTGCAGCTACATACCGTCATTACTCTGTTACTGTGGAAGGAGAGGAGAATCGATTTTGGTTCACAGCTAGCAGCTGCCTGGCATTCCATCCTTTTAAATCCTTCAGATCATTTATGAGTTCTGTGTTCAAAGTCTGCCATCAGGGCCGGCTTTGTGGGTGGGCAGTAACACAGGGCACATGCTCAGAAGGGCCCTGTGCTTGATTTAATGCTTTGCTGTCACCGTCTTGAAGTTCTTAATAATTTTTTTAACAAGAGCCCTGCATTCTTATTTTGCACTGTGCCTTGCAAATATGTAGCTGATCCTGACTGCCATTTCCAAAATTCATTTCTCTCAATTCAATATTTACTGAAAATTCACTTTGTAGTGAGGCACCATGAAAGTCCATGTGAGGGATGCAAAAAAAATTCAGTGTCAGGGATCTTACCTTCTAATAGGAGGATGAGCCAAGTGGAGTCAGTTGCCATTCAGAAGAGTTGCCCCCACACTCCTATGAGTTAGAGGACTGGGAGGCAGCCTCTGGCGGTGGTGGTGGCAGGGGGTGTTGGTTGGTGGTGTAAGAGATTAGCCTTAGGATATTTTCTAAATAAACTATATCAAGCATACAGGAAATATAGAGAATATTGTAAATATCCATGAATCCACCCCCTAATTTTGTCAATTCTTTACATGTTGGCTTCAGATATTTTTAAGAAATTAAAATAGTACAGATAGTTGAAGTCCCTTTTGTCTCTCTCCCTGATCTCATTCCCCTTCTTCTCCATCTAAAAGTGGAGATTCATTTCCTGAATTTGGCATTTATAATTCCTGGACATGTCATGTATTTTTAAATCATTAAAAAAAAAAAATATATATATATATATATATATATATATACCTTTACCTATAAATAAGCCGCCTTATTTTTTGCGTGTTTCAAACTTTATAACAATGGCATCATACTTCACTCATTTATGAATTCAGCAAATACTATCGAGTACCTATTGTGGACAGGGACTGTTTAGGCATTGGGGATACCGTAGCAAACAAAATAGACAAGAATTCCTGCCCTCATGGCATTCATATTATATAGGGGCAGAGAGACACTGAACAGGATAAAGTAAGTAAAAAATATATAGTATGTTAGATAATGATGACTTATAGGTATATAGTTTTTTTTTAAAAAAGGGAAGAGAGGTATGATGTGAGCAATTGAAATTATAGATATAGTGGCCAGGGAAGGCCTTGTTGCATCTATCAATCTGCCATTAGATAAGTTTGTTACCATTATGTTTTGAAAACTCTCTCTCTTATTTATTTATTTTTTTTTTGCGTGTCTTCTTTTTCTTTCATTAGAGAAGTTGTAGATTTACAGAAAAACCATGCATAAATTACAGAGTTGCCATATGCCGTCCCATTCCCCTATTATTAACACCTGGCATTAGTGGTACATTTGCTGCAATTGAAAGACCATGTTATAATTGTACTATTAACCATAGCCCATGGTTAACTTTAGAGTTCACTGCTTGTATTGTACAGTCTTACAGATTTTTTAAAAAAATTGTATTCTATTACCATACATACAACCTGAAATTTCCCTCTTTTAACCACATTCAAATATATACTTCAATGCTGTTAATTATGTTCACAATCTTGTGCTACTATCACTACCATCCATTACCAAAACTTTTCCATCATCCCAAATAAAAACTCAGTACGAGTTAAGCATTAACTCCCCATTCACCATGCCTACCCTGGCCCCTGGTAACCTATATTCTAGTTTCTGGCTCTATGAATTTGCTCATTCTAAATATTTCATATCAGTGAGATCATACAAACTTGTCCCTTTGTGTCTGGCTTATTTCACTCAACATGATGTCTTCCAGGTTCATCCATGTTTTCACATGTATCAGGACTTCATTCCTTTTTGAAGCCAAAAAATATTCCATTTTGTGTATATACCACATATTGTTTATACATTTATTGGTTGATGGACACTTGGGTTGCTTCCATCTGATGGCAATTGTGAATAGTGCCACTATGAACATTGGCATGTAAATATCTGTTCAAGCCCTTGCTTACAATACTTTGGGGTATATATCTAGAAGTGGGATTGCCTGGTCATATGGTAATTCTATACTTAACTTTCTGAGGAACCACCAAATTGTCTTCCACAGTGGCTGCACCATTTTACATTCCCACCAACAATGAATTAGTGTTCCTATTTCTCTGCATCCTCTCCAACACTTAAATTTTCCATTTTTAAAGTAGTAGCCATTTGGATGGGTATGAAATGGTATCTCATTGCATTTTTGATTTGCATTTCCCTAATGGTTAATGATGCTGAGGATCTTTTATTGTGCTTTTCACCCATTTATATATCTTCCTTGGAGAAATGTCTAGTCAAGTCTTTTGCCCATTTTTTAATTGGGTTGCTTGTCTTTTTATTGTTGAGTTGTATGATCTCTTTATATAAATAAATATATTTTATATATATGTATACATATAAACATGGAAATTAAACCCTTATTGGATATGTGGTTTCCATACATTTTCTCCCATTGAGTAAGCTGCCTTTTCACCTTCTTGACAAAGTCATTTCAAGCACAAAAATGTTTAATTTTGAGAAGGTCTTTTTATTTATGTGTATCAGTCAGCCAAAAGGGTGCTGATGCAAAATACCAGAAATCGTTTGGCTTTTTTAAAGGGTATTTATTTGGGGTAGAAGCTTACAGTTACCAGGCCATAAAGCATAAGTTATTTCCCTCACCAAAGTCTATTGCCACGTGGTGGGGCAAGATGCCTGCTGACATCTGCCTAGAGTTCAGGTTTCTTGGGTTCCTCTCTTCCTGGGGCTCTATTTCTTTCTAGGCTCAGCTGCTGTGCTCTCTCTACAAGGCCAACTGTAGACTATCAGATAAACGGCTCTGTCTCTTTCCCAGGGGCTTCTGCCATGTCTAAGGAGCTGTATTAGTCAGGGTTCTCTCGGGAAACAGAATCAACAGGAGATATCTGTCAATAATATGAGATTTTAAAAGAGTCTCTCATGCAACTGTGGAGATGCACAAGTCCAGGTTCTGCAGGCAGGCTGCAAACCAAGGGCTCCGATGAAAGTCCGATGAAAGGTCCTTGATGAGTTTCTGGGAGAAGTTGGCTGTCCAACGACGAGCTGGGAAATTCTCTCTGAATGTTGAAATCACTTTCCCTTTTAAGGCATTCAACTGATTGGATAAAAGCGTTACCCACTGATGATGCACTCTCCCTGATTGATGCAGATGTAATCAGCCATCCACACAGTAAACTCACTCGTGATCGAAATCCATAAATGCTCTTGTATTACAATTAGCCCAGTGCTTGCTGGAACAAACATGTGGACACAATTACCTGGCCGAGTTGACACATAAGCCTAACCATCACAGTCCACCCCTTGACAACTTGGCAGTCATACACATTACCCTAAACCACACTTAGTCTCTAAGTAAAAACAATAACAGACAAGCATATTTCCGCCTAACAATGTTCAACGACCCTGTGTACAACCAGAAATGCATTAATTCCCCACAGAACAGGGTGCAAGTCCTTGGGTAATATTCACTCTTAAACTTAACATCCTTAAATATTATGACATGGAATTAATACAACTTTTCATATGATAGGGGGAAAGGTTGGGGAAGAAAATAAGAAATTCGTTTTGTGTACATATACAATCATACTCATAACGAAACAAGGAAGAAGGGTTCATGACTATTACAGTCCTCGTTTCTGTAACTGGTCACATGGTCGAAGTTCATATTTATCACTACCTTCTTCCACTGCCCATTCCATGTTCCTGTTACCTTCAGCAAGCACTTCAGCTGGCCGTGGTTCTTTGCCTGGTGGGGTGTGATGGTTAGGTTATTGTATCAACTCGGCCAGGTAATTGTGTTCAGGTGTTTGGTCCAGCAAGCACTGGGCTAATTGTAATACAAGAGCATTTATGGACTTTGATCACCAGCGAGTTTACTGTGTGGATGGCTGATTACATCTGCATCAATCAGGGAGATTGCATCATCAATGGGTGACGCTTTTATCCAATCAGTTGAATGCCTTAAAAGGGAAAGTGATTTCAACATTCAGAGAGAATTTCCCAGCTCGTCGTTGGACAGCCAACTTCTCCCAGAACTCATCAAGGACCTTTCATAGGACTTTCATCGGAGCCCCTGGTTTGCAGCCTGCCTGCAGAAACTGGACTTGTGCATCCCCACGGTCACGTGAGAGACTCTCTTAAAATCTCATATTATTGACAGATATCTCCTGTTGATTCTGTTTCCCGAGAGAACCCTGACTAATACATGGGGTGACCCAAACTTTCATTCCCAAAGATTCTGGGCCATTGTTAGTCCTGCTTGAATTGGTTTGTTGCAATTTTCCATTGACTTTAATCACAGGACATGGCAGTACTAGGAGATGCCCTAGAGGATCTCCTGCATTCTGGGCAAACTCTTCTTTACCCCCATTATGTAGATGCAGTCCTATTTCCCCTTGATAGTCAAGATCAATCACCCCAGCCAGTACAGTAATTCCTTTCTTTGCCTGTTGATTCACAGGTAAGAGGAGCCCAAAGTGGCCAAGTGGCAGTCTTAACTTCCAGTTCAATGGAATCATTGTTATGTTCCCTGGTGGCAGCACTCCTCCTTTTGGGACTAAAATCTGTAAACCAGCAGAGCTTAAGGTTGCAGGGACAGGGAGCAAAAATTTTCCTAGTGGGTTACTAGGGGTAATAGTGAGTGGTGCCACTCCCATTTCCACCCCTTGATTTTTGGACCCATGAATCCTGGTTATGGGAGAAAGAGCACCATAGAGAGGACACTGATTCAGAGCATACACAGCCTCCTGGAGAACATTGCCCCAGCCCTGCAAGGTATTGCCACCTAGTTGATGCCATAATTGAATCTTCAAAAGGCCATTCCACCGTTCTATTAATCCAGCTGCTTCAGGGTGGTGGGGAACATGGTAAGACCAGTGAATTCCATGGGCATGTGCCCATTCCCACACATCATTTGCTGTGAAATGGGTTCCTTGATCAGAAGCAATGCTGTGTGGAATGCCATGGTGGTAGATAAGATGTTCGGTAAGTCCACGGATGGTAGTTTTGGAAGAAGCATTGCGTGCCGGAAATGCAAACCCATAGCCAGAGTATGTGTCTATTGCAGTTAAAACAAATCGCTGCCCGTTCCATGGTGGAAGTGGCCCAATGTAGTCAACCTGCTACCAGGTAGCAGGCTGGTCACCTCGAGGAATGGAGCCATATCAGGGGCTGAGTGTGTGGGTCTCTGCTGCTGGCAGATTCGGCTTTCAGCAGTGGCTGTAGCCAAGTCAGCCTTGGTGAGGGGAAGTCCATGTTGCTGAGCCCATGCATAACCTCCATCCCTACCTCCATGGCCACGTTGTTCATGAGCCCATTGGGCAATGACAGAGTGGTTGGGCAAAGAGGCTGAGAATTAGCCACAGAATGGGTCATCTTATCCACTTGATTATTAAACTTTTCCTCTGCTGAAGTCACCCTCTGGTGAGCATTCACGTGGGACACAAATATGTTCATATTTTTTGCCCACTCAGAAATGTCTATCCACATAGCTCTTCCCCAGACCTCCTTGTCACCAATTTCCCAATCTTGTTCCTTCCAAGTCCCTGACCATCCAGCCAAACCATTGGCAACAGCCCATGAATCAGTGTACAAACGCACCTCTGGCCATTTCTTCTTCCAAGCAAAATGAACAACTAGATGCATTGCTCAAAGCTCTGCCCACTGGGAGGATTTGCCCTCATCGCTATCCTTCAAGGATGTCCCAGAAAAGGGCTGCATTGCCACAGCTATCCACTTTCGGGTGGTACCTGCATATCGTGCAGAACCATCTGTAAACCAGGCCCGAGTTTTCTCATCCTCAGTCAACTGATTGTAAGGGACTCCCCAAGAGGCCAAAGCTGTGGGCTGGGAAAGAGAAGGTAATATGGCAGGGGTGGTGATCATGGGCATTTGGGCTACTTCCTCATCTAACTTACTTGTGCCTTCAGGACCTGCTTGAGCCCTATCTTGTATATACCACTTCCACTTTATTATGGAGCGATGCTGTGCATGTCCAACTTTATGGTTTGGTGGGTCAGACAATACCCAGCTCATGATAGGCAACTCAGGTCTCATGGTAACTTGATGGCCCATGATTAAGTGTTCAGTCTCTACCAAGGCCCAGTAGAAAGCCAAAGGCTGCTTCTCAAAAGGGGAGTAGTTATCTGCAGAGTATGGCAAGGCTTTGCTCCAAAATCCTAAGGGTCTGCGTTGTGATTCCCCTATAGGGGCCTGCCAAAGACTCCAGACAGCATCTCTATTTGCCACTGAAACTTCCAGCACCATTGGATTTGCTGGATCATATGGTTCAAGTGGTAGTGCAGCTTGCACAGCAGCCTGGACCTGTCGCAGGGCTTCCTCTTGTTCCAGTCCCCAATCAAAACGAGCAGCTTTTCTGGTCACTCAGTAAATGGGCCAGAGTAACACACCCAAATGAGGAATGTGTTGTCTCCAAAATCCAAAGAGGCCAACTAAGCATTGTGCCTCTTTTTTGGTCATAGGAGGGGCTAGGTGCAACAGCTTATCCTTTACTTAAGAAGGGATAGCTTGACAGGCCCCACACCACTGGACACCTAGAAATTTCACTGAGGTGGAAGGACCCTGTTTTTTTGTTGTATTTATCTCCCGTCCTCTCTCACGCAAATGCCTTACCAATAAATCTAGAGCCTTTGCTACTTCTTGCTCAGTAGGTCCTATCAACATGATATCATCAATATAATGCACCAGTGTGATGTCTCGTGGGAGGGAGAGATAATCAAGGTCCCTGCGGACAATATTATGACATAGGGCTGGAGAGTTGATATACCCCTGAGGCAAGACAGTGAAGGTATACTGCTGGCCTTGCCAGCTGAAAGCAAACTGTTTCTGGTGGTCCTTACTAATGGCAACTGAGAAAAAAGCATTTGCCAGATCAACAGCTGCATACCAGGTACTAGGGGAAGTGTTGATTTGCTCAAGCAATGATACCACATCTGGGACAGCAGCTGCAATTGGAGTCACCACCTGGTTAAGTTTATGATAATCTATTGTCATCCTCCAAGATCCATCTGTTTTCTGCACAGGCCAAATAGAAGAGTTGAGTGGGGATGTGGTGGGAATCACCACCCCTGCATCCTTCAAATCCTTGATGGTGGCACTAATCTCTGCAATACCACCAGGAATCTGGTATTGCCTTTGATTTACTATTTTGCTAGGCAGGGCCAGTTCTAGAGGCTTCTACTCGGCCTTTCCAACCATAATAGCCCTCACTCCACAAGTCAGGGATCCAATGTGGGGATTCTGCCAGTTACTGAGTATGTCTATTCCAATTATGCATTCTGGAACTGGGGAAATAACCACAGAATGGGTCCGGGGACCCACTGGACCCACTGTGAAACTGACCTGAGCTAAAACTCTACCAATCACCTGATCTCCATAAGCGCCTACTCTGACTGGTGGACCACAGTGACATTTTGGGTCTCCTGGAAGTATTGTCATTTTTGAGCCAGTGTCTAATAATCCCTGAAATGTCTGATCATTTCCTTTTCCCCAATGCACAGTTACTCTGGCAAAAGGCCGTAGGTCTCCCTGGGGAAAGGTGGGAGGAAGATTAACAGTATAAATTTTTGGCAGTTTAGCAGGATCCTTTCCCAAGGGGACTTGGCCTTCTCCTCATTCAAGGGGCTCTGGGTCTGTAAACTGTCTCAAGTCTGGGAATTGATTAAGAGGCTGTGATTCTCTGCGTCTGTAATTTGAGTTAGGATTTTGTTCACTTGACCTAGAGCTCTTCTGCTTATACAGATCCAGAAGAAATTTAGTAGACTGCCCATGTATTTCACTTCTAGATAACCCATGATCTATTAGCCAACGCCAAACTCCTTGGGACTCAGACTATTCTGGGTGCTGTTTTGAATCTGTCTTTCATTGCAGTAGCCACGCCCACCTTGCCTTTGGCGATTAACTGCGGATACTTGACTTTTACCTGACCGAGATCCAATAATCTCCATAATGTTTAAGGATTCCAATTCCATTACAGCTCCCCCCCACCCCCACCCCCCACAGTAATATCTGGACTGCAGAGAAGAGCAACCACAGAGCTCTTCAGAGAAGATAGAGTTAGTCTTACAAATTTATTCCTCACAGTCCTGGTTTAAGTTGTGTCCTTGTGTCCTCTGGACATTCCTGGGGTGGGGGGGCAGGTCTCAAATGGTAAATCCATTATAGCATTCCAATCTCTCTAAGCCTTTGAATCCCCTCATCTACTATATACCAGGGCAAATCTGGCATCTCAACATCAGACATGCTAGGCCATTGTTTGGTCCATGCTTCAGTCAGCTACCCAAACAAACTGTTAGAGCCCTATTTAACCCCTCGAGCTACAGCGTTGAATCCAGAATTTCTGCTTAGGGGGCCCATATCAATAAATTCAGCCTGATCCAACTTTATATTCCTTCCACCATTAGCCCATACCCTTAGTATCCATTCCCACACATATTCCCCTGACTTCTGTCTATATAAATTGGAAAACTCATGCAGTTCTTTCAGAGTATAGTGTACTTTCTCATGGATCACACTTTGTATTTCACCTTTGGAAGCTTGTTGTGATTTTAGTCTAGTAATAGGTCTCGAAGACAAGAGGGGTGGGGAGTTTGGATAAGGAGAAGGATTAGAGATGTCTTGCAGGCTACTGACCTCAGGGCATTCCTTTGCATTTTCTTCTGGTGAGACAGGATTAATATCTTCAGGCAGGAGTTGGAAGACAGATTCTTCAGGGCAGGCTGGAAGTTGGGCAGGGCATGCTGGAGTTTGGCTGGTACCTGCCTCAGGGCTGGGAGGAGGTCCAGACTCCCTGGGGCAGGCCAGAGGCTGGGTAGTGCAGGCTTCCATTTGGCTGGTACCTACCTCAGGGCTGGAAGGAAGTCTGGACTCCCTGGGGCAGGCTGGAGGCTGGATTGACAAGATTGACAAGGTGCGGTCTCCACAGGGCAGGTCATCGCAGGTTTATCTGGTAAAGTCTCAGCAGAATTTAGGGTTCCAATGTCCCCACCAATAAAATCATCATCCCATATGTCTCCGTCCCAATCCTCGGGGTTCCACTCTTTTCCAAGCAATGCCTTCATTTTAATTGCAGAAACCCTGCGAGATTGAGATTTTAGTTTCCTCTGTAATTCTGCTACTCGTACAATGAGAGTCTGGGTTTGATTCTCAGATATCTCAAGTCTGTGGCTACAGGAGACAAGATTTTCTTTCAAGGCACACGTAGAAACTTTCATATCATTCATGCGGCATTTAAGTTTCAAATTTGAAGACTTTAGCTCATCTCTTTCTTTTGTAACTGTATCCAGAGTGTCTAGGAGGAGCCAGCCAACATCATTATACTTTTTGACTCCATGAAATTCTGCTAAGGTGTTGAAAACACTCTTACCCAGATCCTTTCTTCTTATAAGCGTGGAAGTAGGGGAATCCAGTGATGCTATTTTGCGTATCTCTATTGCCAGCTCACGCCATGGACTGTTAGCAACCTCTTCATTATTGGAAAAAGAGTCATTAGCACCCCTGAGTCCAATTAGATTAGAGAGCCAATTACAAAACTCCCAGAACCACCTCAGACATCCCATGTTTAATACTATATCCTCAAGAACCAGTTCTCTCGGGAAACAGAATCAACAGGAGATATCCGTCAATAATATGAGATTTTAAAAGAGTCTCTCATGCAACTGTGGGGATGCACAAGTCCAGGTTCCACAGGCAGGCTGCAAACCAGGGGCTCCAATGAAAGTCTGATGAAAGGTCCTTGATGAGTTTCTGGGAGAAGTTGGCTGTCCAACGACGAGCTGAGAAATTCTCTCTGAATGTTGAAATCACTTTCCCTTTTAAGGCATTCAACTGATTGGATAAAAGTGTCACCCATTGATGATGCAATCTCCCTGATTGATGCAGATGTAATCAGCCATCCACACAGTAAACTCACTGGTGATCAAAGTCCATAAACGCTCTTGTATTACAATTAGCCCAGTGCTTGCTGGACCAAACACCTGAACACAATTACCTGGCCGAGTTGACACATTAGCCTAACCATCACAGGAGCTGTCTCTATTCCTCTGTGTTCTTCTCCTGTGTGTTCACTTCCAGGGCTCCAGCTCAAAACTCCCATATCAAAACTCTTCTCTGCTATGTAGTTTTTTCTGTGAGTCCCTGCCCACTGAGGGGGAGGGGACTCAACATCCTACTGATGTGTCCCAATCAAAGCCCTAATCATAATTTAATCATGCCCAGAGGAACAGACCAGTTTACAAACATAATCCAATATCTATTTTTGGAATTTGTAAATAATGCCAGACTGCTACACTATGTTTTCTTTTGTTGCTCATGCTTTGGGTGTAAGGTTTAAGAAACCACCACCTATATACCTATAATGTAAATATTATGAGATTTATTATAGGAATTGGCTCACATAACTGTGGGGATAGGCAAGTCCAAATTCCATAGGACAGGCTATAGGCTGGGAACTCTGATGAAGGTTTTGATGAATTCCCCAGGAGAAGCTGGCTGGTTAAAGTAGAGATGGAAATTCTCTCTTCTGAGTGATGAAATCATCACTTCTCCTTTTAGAGCCTTCAACTGATTGGATGAGACTTCTCTCACTGCTAATATAGATGTCATCAGCCACAGAAGCAATCACCTTACCAATGATTTAAGTCCAGGAAATGTCCTCACAGAACAATCAGGCAAGGGCTTGCTTGACCAAAGAACTAGACACCATACCTGGCCAAGTTGACACATGAATGTAACCATCACAGGTAGAATTGACATCTTAAAAATATTATTTCGTCTTCCAGTCCATGAACATGGAATGCCTTTCCATTTATTTAAGCCTTCTTTCATTTCTTTTAGCAATGGTTTATAGTTTTCTGTGTACAAGTCCTTTACATCTTTGGTTAGATTTATTTCTAGATATTTGATTATTTCAGTTGCTATTGTAAAGGGATTTTTTTTTTTCTTGTTTTCTTCTACAGTTCATTATTAGTATATAGAAACACTACTGATTTTTAGGTGTTGATTTTTTTTTTAAAGTAGTTTTATTAAGATACATTCAGATACCATAAATCTATTCAAAATGTACAACCAGTGGCTTTTAGTATAATCACAGTGCTGTGCATTCATCATCAGAAAAAATTTTAGAACAATTTCATTACTCCAAAAAGAAAAACTCTACACTCCTTAGCAGTCACTTCTCAATCCCTCTATCTTTTCCCAGCCTTACATAACCACTAAGCTAATTCCATCTTTTAGAGTTGATCTTATACATCACCACTTTGCTGAATTCATTGATTAGTTCTAGGAGCTTTTTTGTGGATTTTTCAGAGAGAGAGAGAAAGATCCTGGAGTTCAGAGAGGAAACCACAGAAACAGAGAGAAAGCCACAGACACAGCAGTCAGAAACTGAAAGCAATGGGGCGAGAAGAGAAGGCAGAGACTGGCAGATGCCACCATGTGCCTTCCTATGTGACAGAGAAGTCCAGAATCTCCCATAGCCTGTCTTTGGGGAGAAAAGCATCTCCTGATAAAGCCTTGATTTGTACATTTTCACAGCCTCACAACTGTAAGCTTAAAAGTTAATAAATCCCCACTGTGAAAGCCAACCCATTTCTGGTATATTGCCTAGGGAGCCTTTAGTAAATGAAAACACTGTTTTCATTTTATACTGTTTTAATATATTTCCTAAGTTTCCTTGTGATTGTTTGACTGTGTTGTTTAATTTCCATATATTTGTGAATTTTACACTTTTCCCTCTATTATTAATTTTTCGTTTCTTTTATTGTGTTCAGAGAAGATATTCTATGATTTCAAAATTTTGAATTTATTGACACTTCTTTTGTGATGTAACATATGATTTATCCTGGAGAATGATCCATGTGTGCAAGAGAAGAATGTATTCTGCTGCTGTTGAGTGACGTGTTCTATATATGTCTGTTAGGTTTAGTTGGTCTAGAACATTTCTCAGGTCTTCTATTTCCTTCTTGATCTTCTGTCTATTATTGAAAGAGATGTATTGAGCTCTCCTATATTACTGTAGAGCCATCTATTTCTTCCTTCAAGTATATCAATATATTTTGAGGCTCTCCTGTTATGTGCATATATATTTATAATTGTTATATCTTCTTGCTAAATTGACCCCTTTATGGGTATATAATGATCTTCTTTGTCCCTCATGGCATTATTTTTACTTAAAGTCTATTTTATCTCATTAGTATAGCTTCGTCAGCTTTCTTGTGGTTACTATTTGCATGGTACATTTTTTCCCCGATCCTTTCACTTTCAACCTACTTATGTCTTTGAATTTAAGGTGAGTCTCTTGCAAACAGCGTATAGTTGGATAGTGATTTTTTATCCATTCTGTCACTCTCTGCCTTTTGACTGGATAGTTTAATTTAGTTACATAACTACTGGTAATGCAGGACTTTCTTTTGTCATTTTGTTATTTAGTCTTTCTAAGTTTTATGCCTTCTTTTGCTCCTCAATTCTTCCATTAATACCTACTTTTATACTTAATTGATTTTTTTTATATTGTGCCATAATGAGTCCTTTCGCATTTCTTTTTGGATATATTTTCATATATTTTCTTTGTGCTTACAATGGGGTTAATATTTGACATTCTAAATATATAACAAACATTTTTGTTTTGATACTAACTTAACTTCAATAGCATGCACATACACTGTTTCTATACCCCTCCATTCTCCCACCTTCTTTGAATATTTTTACAAATTTTCTTTTTACATTGTATGTCCAAAACCAGAGATTATTACTTTTTATGCTTTAGATTTTAGTAACTGTAAGAGGTAAGAAGTGGAATTACCTATCAAAAAAATACAGTACAATAGTAATGGCATTTATAACTATCCATATGTTTACCTTTACTGGAGGTCTTTATTTATGCTGCTTTGATCCACTGCCTAGTGTCCTTTACTTTCAGTCTGAAAAATTTATTCATTCTCCTGTTGATTAATATTTTGGTTTTTTTTTTTTCATATTTTGCTCTTTGAAACAAGGCTACAAGGAACATACCTAACCGTGTCTACCATATACACAGTTTCTTTAAGAAAGAGTATATCTATGAGTAGACTTGTTTGCACCAATGGACATGAATGTCTTCAACTTTATTAAATGTTGTCAAACTGCTCTCCACTCTGGTCATATCTGTGTACATTCTGCAGAAATGGGTTAACGCAGCAGGTCTGAGGTTTCTATCTTTAGAAGGTCTTGCTTGCAAGGTAGTCCTTTGGTAGGAGTCTGGGAATTTGGATTTCCAGAGTGTTCCCACCATTCTTTAACCTAAGGGTGGTTTACTATGCCTAGACTGTGCAAATAATGCAGTCTGTGATGAACATGTGCTTCCTTCTGGGAGTCTGGGATTTTGGAATGTGCTAGGCAGAGAGTGCCTATGTGACCAGCCCCCAATAGAAACCTTGTGCTCTGAGTCTTTAATGGGCTTCCCCAGGCTGAAGCATGGCACGTGTTGTTGCGTTTTGTTGCTGGGGAATGACTGCACTCTGTGTCACCCCTCATGGGAGGGAGAGAACATAATAGAGTCTGCACATGGATTGCTCCAGATTCCACCTGTGACTTTTTCCTTTATGATCTGGCTATATGTCTTTACTATTTTGCTGTAATAAATCTTAGCTGTGAGTACACTATATGCTGAGTCCCATGAGACTTTCTGGGGAATCTCTGAAAATGGGGGTGGCTTAGGGACCCTCATCACATACTCTAGCAGTGAGTTCCCATTGTCCCATGACCTTGCCAGATTTGATATTGTTTCACTTTTACATTTTTGTCAACTGGATAGGTATGGAAATAGTATCCCATTGTTATTTGGACTTCCATTTCCTTGAGTACTAGTGAGGCTGAACATCTTTTCTTATGGTTAGTCACTATTTGAAGTTCCTCTTTATGAAGTGCCCATTCATATTCTTTGCTAATTTTTCTTTTGGTTTAGCTACCTTATCTTATTAAATTATAGAACTTTGTCTTTATATCTGGATACTAATATTTTGGCTATGTGCATTGAAAATAACTTCTCCTTGTCTGTGGTCTATTTTTCCTTTCTTTCTTTTTTTTAGAAGGCACCAGGGATTGAACCCGGGACCTCGTATATGGGAAGCGGCGCTCAACCACTTGAGCTACATCTGCTCCTCTGCTTTTTATAGTGAGTTTTTAATGGGAAGTTTTCATTTTAATGTACTCTAATTAATAAATCCTTTGTCTTATAAAGTCTATATGTATGTGTGAGTTTGTGGGCTCTCCATTCTGTGTGCTGGCTCCATCTTTTGGGCCTCCCGGTCACATGAGCAGTCATGAAAATGAGCCACATCTACCATGACAGCACCCTCTGGAACAAGCCTGGGACATGGGACCTCACAGCCCACTAGGGGGAAAAAGTATCCTGCTGGAGGAAGAACTGGTGGACGTATCTCAGCACAGCATCTTGGACAGACATAGCAGGAAGGATTGCTGCTAGGTTTTGTATATCGGGTCCAGTAGCATCCATTGCTGTAAATTTGACCCCAAGGGAAATAAAATTGAGCCCAACTTCAGCACTACCGGGAGGGTGAACTTCCTCATGTCATTCTACAATTCACTGGCTAACTTGGGACTGGGATAGTGACCAAGTGTAATTTTGCTGGTGATAGAAATCAGGGATGTCCTGGACAGACAATCTCATGGCTCAGAAGTCTTTTAGAGGGGGCCATAGCAGAGACTGGAATGCAGATGACAGGGCAGAGGATGAGAAGTGGGACAACTGAGAAGTAATGGCTCCACCAGTACTTCTGTAGCACTTTTGATAATTTCTTCTGACTTCTACTCTGGAGCACAAGAGAGCAGTCTGCCAAACCTTACCTGGTTCTTCCTTACAGCCACTTTGGATCCGCTTTGAACAAGCTCTGCTATAATCAAATCTGAGACCAAGATGCTGATGGTAGGGCCCATGATGCGGCTCATGGAGACTCCCTCCCTGGATGCTCATCTGGCCTTCCTAGACATTTCCACCATGGCCCTTGCACCGGCAGGCACCCTTGTTTCTGAAGGCAGGGAATGGACAAATCTTCTGGAGCAGTCTGAGATGAACTGGACTTGATCTTGGTGCAGAACTGGGGACTATGCCTCATCTGAATGCATAGTGGCTCAGAGAAGAAGTTAGTGGGTGATCTTTCTCCCATTCTCATTAGGTTTCCTGATTTTCTTCCACCACCTCCCAGGGCCCCTAGCCACGTGGCACCTATTGCTCCCTCCCATCAAATCCCACCCGCCCTGTGGGCTCTTACACATTGCGTTTTTCCTCCTTTCCTTGGTATCGCCATGTTGCAACATCTGCTCACCTGCTTCAAGGCTTCTTGCCCCCTCTACCTTTTTCTTACCCTTGGAGTTGCCAATTCTTTACTCCTCCAACTCCATGCCACCTTGGAGCTTCCTGTCTTCTGACCCCTTGTGGATACTGTTCTCAGGGAGGTCAACAGGAGTCGCCACTCTGCCAGGTCACAATTTTGATAACACCTTTTCTTGTCGTTGCTTTGTACAGTGAGAACTTTTTATGAATGAGTAAGTCTTC